>JABUQX010000102.1:25000-35000 GCA_015478945.1 Trachelipus rathkii
ATATATATATAATATAACGTATATATATATATATATATATATATATATAATATATTATATTATATATATTATATATATAATATTATATATATATAGATATTATATATATATATATAATATACTATAATAGTAAAATTATATATAATAGTATATATATAATTATGATATAAATATATTACTATTATCATTAATATTAATAAAATATATAATATATATGAAGTAGCAAAATATATATATTAATATAATAATATATAATTATATTATATATATAGTTAATAATTAATATATATATAATATATAGAGGGATTGATATAACATAGATAGTATTATATATTATGATTATATATTATACTATATATATAACTATATATAGTTTGATGCGTAAGCTTTACATCGTAGCTTATATAGTATGTATATTATAATAAGGAAATAACATTGTATTATATAGAATCTATTATAATTATATAATATATACTATTATTATATATTATTATAAATATATATATATATTATATATATAATATATATATGTATGTCTGCTTTCTATATCATATATATATTACCGGGTACAATCATGCCGATAATGTGGTCCCGATCTGTAGCCCGCTGACACGCACGATCTCGCACACGCTAAATCACATTAACATATACGCCAGATTGATCTAGCTTAAATTCTTATTAGCGCTCGGGATCATTTTATGTACTATGTTCTGATAATAGCCCTATATACTTTATAAATGTTAAATTATTTGTGTGTTTTATGTGGTCAATTTATCACTGACTCTTTATACAAAGGACTTAATTATAAAATACACTAAATGTTACATATAGTAAATGAGAATATAATGTGATTATTATATATTAATTTATTATATTTTTAAAAATCGTTCCTCCAGCTAACTCATCGAAGAAATGTGACCAAAAAAATAACAATAAAAAACTAAAATACTAAAAAAAAATATTAACTGCTTATATAGAATATCATATAATATATAATAGTGATGTATTATTTTTATATATATTTTATAAATTTAAATATGAATAAATAAAAATCTCATTAATTTTTATTTTTTTTTGTAGTATAAAACTTTAAAACATAGTGTTTTAATAAATTATACTGATGATTAGATGTGACGTGTCTGTATATACAATGGCGTCGTCACCGGGATGTTTACGAAGATCAGAAAATATGGTAACCTTATCGCCAATTACTACCACACTGAGTTTAGTACAAATAGTTTTTTCTTATGTATTTGTCTTTGTGTTTGTTCATTAGTATTAATATAGCTCATATAGAGCCTACGTCTTTGGCTACTCATCTCTCTACTACTGTTAAAGAAAAATAAATAAGTAATATTAGGCTCTATAAATCACACAACATAAACTTCTACTGACATGATATATACATATTATATTATATTTAATATATATATAATTATATATATAATAATATATTAATATATATATATATATATATATATATTATATATATATTATATAATATATTATATATATATATATATATTATATATATATATATATATTAATATATATTAATATATTATATTATATATATATTATATTATATATTATATATATATATATTAATTATATATATATATATATAATATTAAACTATATATTTAATTATATTGGCCAGCCTCTAGAAGTAGGCACAATCTCACATATATCTTCATAAACTTATACAACAAGTCTATCACGTGGATAAAAGGAATATCAATTGCTTAGGAATCTGAGGCAATAAATTTTAACCGAAGTAGAAACTGGATTAAAATAACAATCAATATATAAAAAAAAAAAAAATCTATCTCGTAATAAACACAAAATGACTACAGTGAATATAGATTATATAAAATACCATTTTTTTGGAATTACCTTAGATAAAATATTTATAGTGTTCGGAAAATGTAAATAAAATAAAATTTAAATAAAAAAATATATTAAACTATAAAATAAAGTATACCGACCTTTTTGGAACTAGGTATATATTATGATAATATATAGGTTGCTTAGTAGACATTAGTATATATATAGTAATTATAATTATTATATTTTATAGTAAATAATAGGTATTACACTTGCTAAATTTAGGGGTCGAGCCGACTGATATAGTGAGGAATAACACAGTAGGTGAGGGACGTTTTCCATACCCCGTAGGGGAGGGGCGGAGGAAACCCCGTCTCGACACCCATATAATAATTACCATTAAATAAGCTCAGTGAGTGAGGGTTCCGGAGACCCTCCCTCGGATAGGGAATTAATAGTCAATCTACTCACGTAAGTATATCCTACCGAGTATGACTCGATAGAGACTACGACTCTGCCTATACAGTGCTCGGATAACCCTGAGGTATTTCTTTTAAGTTAAAAAAAAAAAAAAGCAAAATTTATAGAAAGTATCTATATTTTAATTATTTTAACGAGTAACCTATAAAAAGTCTCTAAATAAAGCATTCTTTTTCATAATTACCTTAATTTATTATTACATATAATTTTTTTTATTATATATTATTTATTTTTATTTACATATTTTTCCTATATCCAATAAATTTTACTAAGTGATTTCAATAAAATGTTAATTATATCGACTAAGAAATTCTGATCGCGCTCTGTGTCGAACAAAGTATTATTATATAATATATTTATATATTTGTTTTTTTCGATATATATATAATTTTGTTCTTTAGCAATATTTTCCGCTACTTAAAATTGAGTTAAAGACACAGAACACCATTACTATAGCGTCGAGATAGATTACTCAACTTCATGTGCATTTACTCAGGTTACAGCTAGCACTTATCTTAGCACGACAATCAACATAGCGAATCTGTAGCCTCTTACTAGAGCTGACTTATATATACTATATATATTATAATATATATATTAATAATATATATATATTATTAATATATATATATATTATAATATATATATATATATTATATACTTAATTTATTATATATATATATATAATATATATATATAATGATATATATTATATATATATAGTATATTATAATATATATATTATATATAATATAATATAATAACTCTGTTATTAGTTCATATAATTATTGAAAAAATACATGATCTATCGTTCATAATAATTGAGTATGTTGAATGCATGGTCATATGTTATCTGGTATATTGAAATCATTTAATATACTATATATAGATAGTTTTTATTGTCTAGTATTGATAACTACGTAGCATGATTGATTCTTTCAGAACTTTGAGTGGTTTCTGCTTCTACGATAAGACAGACTCATTAACTAACATGTTTTGTTGATTATACGAATCATTTTTTGAGGACCAGTATTAAAAAAAGATTTGATATTATATTAATTGCAAATACACAAGTACTGAGAAAATGATTATTGAATATATATTTTTTTTTCACTCTACACTGTACTTGAACAACTCAAGACTGAAACAATATATACCCTAGTAGGATAAGCATGTGCAACAGTTTTAATTTGTCCTATAATTGTTTATTCCCTTTTTAGTAGGATTTATTTCTTCACTCGCGTGACATATAAAAGTTTTGTATGAGAATGCGATATTCCACAGAGCGAAATTTGTGTATATAGTATTATTACTTAGACACTACAATACATAGTTATCATATCTTTTATAATTGAATCATGACCAAAGTTTAGATATAGAGGATAATATGTGTATATCATTTGCTAAGGAATTCGTCTGGAGTGATCATCTCTTAATCTATTAGAATTGTTTTTATATTATTGATTATAATATTGAAAATATATATATGATATTTATGGAACTCTTTAATTCGTTAATACAAGTGAAATATTGTCCTCAGAGATAATATGATGTATAAAAGAAGCGGATAATTAATATTACTTCTTAGCGTTTTTTTACTTATTGAGGGATTTTATTATCCATATATTTATAGATCGTATCTGATAGTAAATTTTATGATTTTGGATTATAGATTAAATATAAGATCATTTTTAATTAACTACTATGTTTGTAATAACTAGTATATAGGTAGTTACGCTTTGACGTTCATTCTAAGAGGAAAATCTTCTACGTGAGAATAACCTCTAAATAACTAGAATATTGTCATATATTCACTCTCACTACTCACCTATATTTTTCTCCCTGTGTTTAATTATATTCCTCATATTTACAAACTAGTTGACCATTTACTGATAGATCAGCACATAAATGATTAGTAGCAATATTTTGAGGTACGTTTATACTAGTTCAACATATCGCTACCTCTGCAAATGGCCATACCCTCTGCGCGCGATAAAAGGAATCACCTATTTGAATCCTGGTATAAATTTGTATGTACTAATGGGAACAAAAAATGAGTGTTTAAAACAAATTCACAAACAAAAATAAAAATATACCAGTATACGATGAAATGAGTTGTGAGATAATAATAAATTATAACCTCTTGACATAGAAGGTCTTATTGATAGTAGTTGGTGGGAGAGCCCTATAGTGTTATTGATGACTCTAGATGTGTGTAGACTACTCTGGTTTTAGATCATATAAAATAGTGTACGTTATATACTGTTGAATCTGATTAATTTTATATAATATATTTTTATTAAAACTTGAAAGTAATACCTCTCAGATGGGGCATATTCATCCTTGACAATCAGCGAATTTGGCAATATGGAGTCTCGGTGATCTCTCGGCCTTCCGGGGATAATATAACTACGGGGGTTAGACTAATTACCCTTACAAAACCATTGCCCCTCGTCATCTTTATATAATAGTTTATTTCTTTTATGAGTGATGTCGTCATCCTCATAAATGGAGTTTTCCCTCATACGTGAGTATGGAATACGTTTCCACTCACTCTGTCTGATTCCCCGTTGGTGTACTTTCGATCCCTATAAATATCTCCATAACCATATATAATGCAACATACCTACATAAATAAAATATCCATCATATATATATATATTAATATAATATATATATATTATATATATTATATATATATAATTATTAATATATATAGATAGTTTAATTTATATAGAGATGTTTTGATATATATGAGTTTATCTTATAATATATATATATTATATATATATATATATATATTAATATTATAATAATATATATATATTATAATATTATGTTTCCCCTAATATAAAATATAATAAATGTAATAAAAAACAATATTATTATTTATTTTATGTTATATATATTATTTATTTATGTGTTTGTGTACAGTTTGTGCAGTCTGTGCACTGACGAGTCGCTGTTTACAAAAGTTTTTACAAGCAAATGGAGAAATCTTCTCTGTTCTGAGCTGTTAGCTATTTAAATGATTATATATACGAGTATAAAGCTCTTTTGTTATTATCTTTATACGAGTCTCTCTCATGTAACGGATTATTTTCTAAATTAGAGAGATAGTATTGCCAGAGAGATTGCGAAACAGATGATGAGTGAGCTGAGATGTGCACGCTGTAAGCTAATTGTGAGGAGAGATTTATATGAGATTATTGAGTCGATGATAGTTTGGGGTTTTAAACAAACATCACCAATACATACAAAATATAGAAGGAATGTGATTTTGAAACAGCCAGTATTTTGTATGTTATATATATTAATATTGATGTATTCTGGTGTATCCTTCAGTATAATATTGAAAGGTTTGGTTTATAGCGATGTGGAGAAAATGGTCTATTTAGGGACTTAGTGTGTAATTTACTATAGCTCTCTCAGGTAAAATTGTAATTAAGTTATATTACAGCATAAATCTAGAATTTTTTGATTGAGATATGCTAAACTCACTTGCTTACTTTGACAGAGTGGAAATAATTACTATCCTTTAATTTGTAGAATATAAATAAACGCTTTAATTTCATGTATAAGCAGACCGTTGAAACTTAGAGTGTATTGATGTATGTATAATATATATTAATATATATATATATATATAATCAGTGTAAATCATTAAAATGAACATGAATACGTCTGAATGTCAAGTTTACATTTATTAGCTCCAAAAGCTCATGCTTCAAAAATTATTATAAATTTTCCGGTTAATGTGTCTGGCAAATACCTTGGTTCTATTTGGTTGTTAACGAATATATCGGTCTCACAGCCTTACGACCTAAGTATACATATTGTGGTGTATATATATATATATATTATATATATATATATAATATATATATATATTATATAATATTTATATTATATTAATTAGTATATATATATATTATATATATATATATATTATATATATATATATATATATATATATATATATACTATAATATATATTAATATATTATTTTTTAATATATAATAATATAACTATATATATATTATTTACTATATATATATCATATATATTAATATTAATATATATATATAGAGGAACTCATTTATTATCTGTTTTATAACATCAAGTAATGTAGTGTCAGTTTTAGAATTTTTTCTTTCTAATATATTATGAGTATATATATACTAAACTATATCGATACTATACAATTGAATTTTCAGTTAGTAGTTATATAACGGACATGATAATATATAAAAAATATAGGACCAGTTACGTTTCACGGAATCCGTAACTTTTAATTTTTTTTTTTTTTTTGCTTTTTTAACTAAAGGATTACCCAAGGATAAATCCGCATAAAAGATTGCAGGATCGTAGGTATCTTGGCCCTTCCGGGGGGTAACATAGAGGTAAGGACTATTTACCCTCTCACTCACCTTCCGGGGAGGATGTTCCTCGGATAATAACTCACCCGCCCTTATTTATTTATAGGTATTTGGGTGTTGTGCGGGGGTTCACTCCTGCACCCCCCTACTAGGGGTAATGGATAAACGTTCTACCCCCCCTGTTCCCCCGTCGGCTCAGAGTGCCTACTACTAATTTTTTTTTTTATTTATTATTATTATTATTATTTTTTAAACAATACTATATATTTGTAAAAAGCTATTATTTCATACGCTGATTTCAAATATATAATAGGTTTTTCTGTAAGTGATTCTGATACTTATGAGATATTTTAATTTATTGATAAAATAAAATAATAGGTATTTTTTTTTTACTTATTAAATATATATTTATATATAAGCTTTATACTCGTTGATCCATAAATATGTAATTGGTATTTACTTCTGTTATAATGTGTTTACGTACTTATTAAAAAAAAGAGCAGGTGTATGTAACTATGTTAAATTATTAACATTTAATATTTTTTAACAAAAATGTCATTTTAATAATATAAATATTTAATATATTAAATTACTTACGAACTTTAATTTCATTGTCTCTCGTTACTCTCTAGTAAATTATTCATTGTGGTTTCATTATATTACTTATTATTATTATTATTATTTATTTAAATATTAGTTTTAAATATATTATATTAGTAATATATAAATTAATATATATACAAGATATAGATTTATCAATATAATTATCTGATATATCTCAATTATTATTAGGTGATCTTATTATATACATGTGATTAATATGGGTGATCATTAATTATTTTTAATATTATAATTATATTTTTATTTATGTATTAATATATTATTATATATTATTATATATATATTATATTATTTATATTTATTATTATATATTATATTATAATTTATTTAATTAATATACTTAAATTATTTAGTATTATTATTAAGTATTGACTTTTTAAATACCAGCGGAGTTCCTTCACCTTTTTGAGTCTATTACTATATATATCCATAAAGCCGGTTAGGTATTAGGCAAATACCCCACAAAAAGTTTAGTTTGAAAAAACAAATTAGCTATTAACTATTGTATTTTTTCCCCTTTAAATTACGAAAAATAAATCATTTTAATTTTAATTTAATCCATTCAAACACAGAAAAACACGTTTATAGGAAAATTTATTATTAAAAATGCAAAAAATTAATGTAAGTCAGTGAGACGGTTGATATTGCTTAGTTCTAACAATGTTTAATATTTGGTGCAGTTTCGGCCAATGCACATCGTAAGTCGTGCTCCAAGTTCAATCGGTTCCTTGCTTTTGTTTTCATTGCCACCATTGTTCACACCTATAAGTTCCGGCGAATGGGGTTAGTATTTTCAATGCTTTTCCTGATAATAATGGATACCTGCCACCAATCTTTCGCCAAAATGTTGCTAGTTGTGTGTTTTCGAAATATATTTTCAGTGCTGTCTTCGCTAAGTCCAAGGAACTGTGCTTTGGTTTCGATTTCAGTATCTGGAAATATTCCTTCATCCACTGAAAAGGGTCATATCACCCAAGCATTTATTTGGTGATTTTCCAAATCAGGAAAATATTTGCTGATAGAATGTACTACTGATGATAAGTGGAGAGTTATTTGATTTGTGAATGAGCATTTTTCATTTCTTCCGTCGAGCACCATTGTTAGTTCTGGGAACATCGAAACTTCCTCAACTCCAAGCTGCAATTTGGGAAGAAAACTGGCAACCTTATCTTGAACTGTTAAAATATTCGTCATACTTCCTTGCAAGGTAAGGTTAAGCGTATTTATTTCTCCGAAGATATCCGCAAGATAAGCAAATTTGGAAATAAATACATTATCTGTTATTTTGTCGTGTAACACTTTCTTTTTATCCTTATCCGGTTTTTTCCTCTCCTGAAACAAAGCAATTTCTTCTCGAAGCACTCGGTGCTACACCTTGCCCAGTGATAAACAAAGCACTTCTGTGTGTAATAACAGCACGTTGAATTTGCCTCCAAATTTATTGCACAATTCTTTGAAAACTCTTGTATTTGTATTTGTCACACTACCTCAGATGAGGTTTACAATTTTCACTACCTGGGTAAATGCATCCAGCAAATCAGATGGAAGAGTTTTCACTGCCAAAGCATAACGATGTATAATGTCCATCGTGGCGTAGCGGTCAAGCACATACGCGTTCATTTTCTAGGGCCCAGGTGAATAGCTCAGAAAGGGGTATTTTTATTAATATATATATATATATATATATATATATATATATATATATATATATATATATATATATATATATATATATATATATATATATATATATATATATATATATATATATATATATATATATATATATATATATATATATATATATATATATATATTAGGGTGATGACTTTAATACAACCTCGTTTTCCTGTATCATAATTTGATGAGCTTTCATTAAAGATTAGATAAAGTTTTACTTTCAAGGTGATTTCATAAAAAAAACCTCACGCACAAAATGATTTTAAAAATTTCACTTATCAGCGTTTTGCCCATTTTTGGAGGTTACTGTAAGCAAATGAAAAATTGGACACAAGCTTGAGACTTTAGAGTCACATATAAACAACATTATATAAGGTCATCAAACACACAAGGAAGTCAATTATTCACGATAATATCATTGGACAGGATAAATCTCAGTGGGAGGTTGTCCTTGTTGCGGCAGGAGTCATGCAAGTCTTGCATAACTTTGATCGCACGCTCACAGCACTGGTTGCTTCGTTCAATGTTAATTGGAGATTTGTCTGTTTTTCAGTGGGTTTTCAAGCATTTGAGACCTGTTGGGAAGTCATTCTGAGCTTCAGATAGTTCATGAAAATCTTCAGTGCGAAACAATTGACTGCTGAACCAATGGTCCGCCCATGAGTAGGAAATGAATGAACAGATTTTACGCAGCCTGTTCCGAGTTTCAGGCATCAACGCATGAAGGGCTAAAATGGCACGAGAGATCCAGCGTGTATTACTGATGTTTGGGATCTGTTGAAACTTCACGAAGGGGATCTCATTCCTCTCAGAGTAGTTGCGGAAGACACGAGTGAGGTAGTAGAGTAACTTCATATCGTCACTTCAGCCGCCTGCTTCCATAATCTCAGTTTTACCGTTGCTAAAGGCTGCTTTCAATTTATCATAATTGCTCATCAAATCCTGCACAAAGAAGTACTCGATGTTTGGTGATTTAGTCGACCCATGGAGCTCATCATCCATGACAACGCGA
>JABUQX010000103.1:0-33953 GCA_015478945.1 Trachelipus rathkii
TAATAGGAGTAGCTTATATATTATTATTTAATAGTATATCATAAAAAAATTATATATTTATTAAATTATATTTTTATTATATATTATAAAATGAAAGTTATCATTTAGTATTATAACCTATTGGCCCTCTAGTGCCATGTTAATATTTATATATCAACGAAGATATAAATCCGACTTATTATGAAACGGTAACCCATAATAGCTCACATATATATATATATATATAATAAGATATTATATAGAAAAATCAAGTTATTACTAATATATATATATATAGTAAGAGGTATTGCTACACCCAAACTATATATATTATACTATATATATATTATATTATATACCTTATATATAAGTTTATTATAATAAGAGGTACGCAAACTAAAGAGAAGTTACCGAAACGCATCATATCGTCGATAAATCGTAAGAATAAGATACTCATTAGAAACAAGAATATAGGATCGAAACGTATGAATTTTGTTCGGAACTAAAAATGAAAAAAAAAGTTGATATTTTTTTTAAAATAATTTTGTATATAATTAATATATCTCGGCAACTGACGATAGGAAGTACAAGAAAGACTAATAAATATAATGGAATATCAGCGTGTGCAAATTTGTATGAATGAAAGGAAAAATTCTTTTTTTTATACAAAAGTGACACTAGTTGGATGCAGAAGCAGTAGTTAATTTTTGTATAGGGGGCTCGGAGCCGACGGTGGGCAGAGGGGGGGACGGAAGTCCCCCTCCCCGTCGTCCCTGGCGGGCAGGGAGTCCGGAGAGACCGCCCGAGCTCGCTATTCCACCTCATTTTGCGTGGTCTATATGTCCGGCTGGGATAGCTTCTTTTAGTTACACAAGATAAAAAGGAAGAAGACACCAATTTTAGTATTAAATGAATCCCAAATTTTTATTTCATCTGAGAAAATTATCATAACGCGTGATTTACGTAAATGAGTGTTTATTAGTTTCTTGTAGCTATCTTAGTTTTAGAGTTAAAAGTATATTAAAATTTATAAAAAAAAAAATTTGATTTTTTTTGTCATTATTCCATACAAATTCTTCATACGCTGAGGGTGTGCCCATAGTGTGTTTATCATTTTCTTTACCTTCTTATTGGTTTGGTCGAGATCATGATGGCGGGTAACTTCCCCTTTTAGTTTGCGACCTGCAAGGTACTAATATAATATATATATATATAACCCGTATTTTGTTATATTATTGATATATCTTACTATATTAAGTTTACGAACGTAAATGAAACCCAAAAAAATCGGATATTTATATATATACACTAATGGATATATATATATATATATACTAAATATATATATATAATATATAACATAGATTTATTAGCTTATCGTATAAGAATAAGAATCTGCACATGATAGGAGTCTACCCTGGTAGCACAGGAGGGTAGGAGCACATCGCCAACACCAAAAGAGCACGAGGTTCCTGGTTCGCACTGGGATCGGCCGATGACGTGGGAGAAATGATATGGAGCTGTAATCTCCATCCTTAGGGACTTGGCTTCGTTCCTGGGTGAGCCGGGGTTTTACGGTTAAATTGAAGTACACCCCCTCCTAATTAGATAGGCTCTGACCCGTGGAGCGGGTGGGTGTTTGATTTGCTGTAAAACAAAAAAATGTACAGAGTGACCAGCGCAAAAGCCTCTTTCTCCGACAGTACTATGATAGTACCATTCAAAAGTTTTTGAGGCATTTATTTTATTAGGCACTTGTACGTGAATACATCCGAAATGACTCACTGATAAATGAGTGCTTTTGGATGTGGTTAGTCGAGATTGTGCAAAGGGGACTTACCGTTTAAGTCAAGGGAAGTAACCGTGGAAGAGAGCAAAAGATGTATCAACTGCACTCACACCTAGAACTATTATAGCCTCGCTTTGAAAGGCCAACCGATTTATGTTAATATAGTATATACATGATTGAGATTGATATATATATATATTATAGTATATATTAATGGTTTTTTTTAATATATTTATAGTATATTAGTATATAATATATATTATATATAGTATATCTATAAGTAATATAATATATATAATATAGTAAAGTATATATATATATATATAGTATATATAATAAAGTTCGACCGGAATTCTTCATCCGCGTCAGTTAAATGAGTCCTCATCGACATCTTATATCCGCGAATATAAAATATTGATTTTACTGTGGGTAAAATATGAAATGGTCAACCCATAACTGAAACAAAATAAAAGGTCGAAATCAAATATCTAAGTGATATGTGTTCTTACGTACATAATTACTTTTTAAGTTTTGCTAGGACTTATATTAGATCATCCTCTAGGATGTAAAATCTCATCGAGTTGGCCACACTGTTTATTCTATACGGAGTTTGGCACCGTTTTGTTTATTCTATGCTAGGGGGGGGGGGGGGGCGGGGGAGGGTGTTCGTTAATCGTTGATTCGTTATACATTCGTTATGCACCATATTTATACATTGTTTTTTGAAGATATAGTATATAATATATATATGATATATATATATCTTTTTATTTTATCAATAAATAAGCGTATCTCAAATATGCAAAATATATATAGTATTAGATATATATATATATTTTATATATATATATATATATTAAGTAGATCCAGATGTACGGAACTGCAAAATTCCTTTTAAAACTTACTAAGATAACTGGGCTTGAGTGAAAGATTTTTTGTGTGTCGTTTATAAATAATATTCCCATAAGTGAAACTTTGAAAAACTAAAAATTGTCAACTGATTGTGATTAATTAATAGAATACCAAGTGATTATAAATAAGAAGTACAACTGATTATAAATAAAAAGTACCAATGATTATAAATAAGAAGTGCAACTGTTTTTCAAATCTAATTTCTACACAACGACATGGAACGACTAACTAAGCCGCAGCATGTTGCAAATTCAATGACGAGTCTAGAACAAAAGCCAAAAAGAAGGAGTAGCATGAAATGAGAAAAGGGAAAATGTCACAAACATACGGCATCATCGTCAGCATCATCAGTAGTTGTTGAATGGATCTCTTAGATAGAAGCATCAATTATGATGTAATGCAGGTGTGAATAACCTAAAATAATATGATAAAAAAACCATCCCAGGAATTAAAAGTCGCAATAATACAAAAAGTTGCTGACAGGGAATTGTAATTTATATGACTTGCCGGTTCAATCAGTAGAAGATAGTATAGTTGTTTTCCGGGGGTATGGATTAGAACTTCACCGACAGTATGTGATAAAGTAAAACAGTGGAGATTATAGACTTGATATTATGAATAACTATGATCCATCAGTAGAAAATAAGGATATCATCAGATCATATCTTCCATGGCTTGAGACCATGTAAAGTCTCACGTTCACCAAACTGATACATAAGATCCTGAGAAATACAAAATCTATAAGAGAAGATGCTAGTCTGTTATTCACTCATTTGTCAAGCAACTGATGGAAGCTTCAAGAGGCAGTACTATTCTGTAATAATGTGCAGAACCTACTTTCAGCCGTGCCACACACCGACGAATGAGTCTTGGACAGGGCTTATTGTAATGCTAGATAAATGAAAGTTTTTAGCTAGGAAGTGTACATGTAGTAGCTGTGAGATGCAGACGCAAATTGAAAAAAGTACTTTTCTTTTATATGGTGATGAAGTTTGAATGAAATGTAGGACGAGTTCATGCCACGTCATATTTGCGAAACTTAGTTAGTTAAGGAAATGGACAAATAATTGGGTTCAAAATTATATCAGTCAACATCTGTATTAGGAAAGCAGTTTAGGGTCGATTACTACTCGGTGCATTTCACAAACCATGGTCATCTTGCAAGCTTTTCCAAGTGAATTGAAAAAATACAGATCAAGAAAGTTAAACTATACTCTCAGGTTATAATGGAGGTCACTTTCTGTTTTGCAAAAGCTATTCAAACACGATGGGAAACAGTAGGACATTAACACATGTTTGAAAAAGAATGAATGAAATTATAATGAAACTAATCTTGTCTCTATGAACTTCAGGTGCCTTCACACAACACAAAGTGAAACCCTTACACACGACTGCACTGACAGATATTCTTGAAATAATTGTAATTGCCCACCTTCTAAGTGCCTCTTTGATGAAATAACTCAAGACTATAGCTCTTGGAGAGTTTTCTGTTTTGCCAAATAGGGGCGTTTTACCATCTAGTTGCACACTGATGAAGAGATGTGCTAAAAAAGATGTTAACTGCAAAATAGTCAAAGGGAGTTTCAAAATGACAAGAAACTCTAATGAAAACTGAGATCATCAAAACACGATTTCAAAAATTCCCATATAGTGATGTTCTCCGTTGTTGAAACTTTATCTAGATCCGTGCTAAAAAAAGTTTCTATTGAAATCTCCAACATAGGAGAGAGGCCTGTATGCAGAAATTAGGAATAAATTTAGGACGAGCTCTTGTAGTATAAAAAGCTGGATGTATGAACGACGAAAAAAATAAATAATATAGGAGAGATAATTTTAAAATAAATAAATATAATAAATATAATTACACTAAATATAGAATATAGAAAATAATTTATTCTTATCTTCAACGAAAATAGAAAAATAAGTCTCAATGAAACAGGGCTATATAGCACAACAGCACGCCATTACAATAATGCTGATAGCAGTATAAACACTGCTGGTATACACTATGTTAACGATTCTCTTTTAGTTTCTAGCAGTGATAGTAGAACCGCCAGATATATGATGCTGTCAAAGGAGTGAGTTGTTAATCAATTATCGTAAGAGTTTGGAAGGGGAGATAGGAATAGAATCTCCTCCTAAGTTTGCCGAGACGGTGTAACAACAAGTCAGACTTTGTCCACACTGGTTGCCTGACTGGACTTCGCCAGAACTTATTTAGCATGAACTCTTGTCATCAGTGTAATTTAGAGAGTTTTCTTTGTTCGTCAGCAGATTACTAGGTCTCATATATGCATTTACACATTTTATCCGGAGGAACTAGAGAGCAAACTCAGACTCTTGAAATGAGTAGCATCATGTAGAGCTGGTTTGAGTAATTTATTAAATTATTACAACTATTACTTAAGTTATTATCTTGAAGTTATATTTATCTGATTTTGTATACTATTATAGGCAAAAAGGGTTATTAATATTATATTATTTACACTTCTAATGTATAGTTCAATAATGGTGTCCTAAAGACCTACCCGAGAGGATAATGATGGACAGAGGCACTCTTAATCCCTTCGGAGAAGTAAATAATATAGATAGTATAATATCTAAATAGGAAATAGAGAGAGTACAATCACAGAGTATAGAACAAATGGCAGGAGGTAGTAAAATATGAAAATTGAAATAGAGTGGTTTGTGTTATTTCAGTAATATAGAATATGTCCGACCCAGGAACAAACAAGAGATAATGATTGTTAGTATTATTGTAGGCTGCTGGTTATCACGATATGGGTGCTTCGGGTGGGGCAAATCCAATAAAAATAGTGCATGACGCATGACTAGATTTACTCAGATTAACCCCTTGGCAATCTCAAGGTGAGAGTTAGCCAATACATTCTTAGTGTCACGAGTAGACGCGCGAATTCTGACGCGTATAGTTAAGATAGAGTTTATTTACACATTAAATTTCTGCCTGACATAAGATGCACACTTGTCTACCATAATCCATCCTTTGGATTACATCCACGGATATTGAGGTTTATATGATCTGCGAGATAGTAGCCACGTATTCATATAACGATTCGCGATGTACTCGCAACGGCAGATCTATCCAGCATTCGCGCATTGATAGGAACTAACTGTGAAATTGTTCCCCGCTATGGCCGCGCAAAGTAACCCTGAGAGTAAAAGTTACTTTAGGAATCTTTTCACTGATATAGCAGGCGCGCGCGCGTATACTATATTACTGAATTGATACTATATTATACTCTAATAGCACCAATTATAATCTTATTAAACATAAATATTATCTACTAATAGGAATAAATGCCAAAGATGAGGAATTAAACCTTATTTCTGGGCGTGTATCCTCCGTCGATAATTAAGAGTATATACTATATATATATAGACACTTAATAAATTACTTATAGATATCAAATTTAACATAGTTATTCATAATAGTATATATATATAATATGATAATATTATCATTATTATATATAGATATGAGATCGATCTAATAGCTAATTAAAATGCTCACGGTTTTAACATTGAGAGACCTATGGCTTCTAGATTTATAGTCCAGCGATGCATTACGTAATTAAATCTTATTTAAATTAGAAATGAGATCGGAATAAATTATCCTATATATAATATATTCATATATATATATATATATATATATATATATATATTATATATATATAAATATATATGATATATATATATAATTATATATATATATATAATATAATAGATATATAATATATATATATTATAATATATATATATTAATATATATATATATATAATATATATATAATGATATAATATATATTATATATATAGTATTATATATAATATATATATAATATATTAATATATATATATATATAGTAATAATTATAGTATATATATATATATATATATATTATATATAGATATATATCATTATAATATGTATATACATATTATTATTAGTATTATATATAATATTATATAATATATATTTATATACATTAATAAAGTTTACATACTATATAGATATTATATATATATATATATATAATAATATTATATAGTATTACTAACTTTATTTTCTCACCCTGATGACCACAACTACACCTGCTGCGGAGAGGAGGGCCCATACCGCCATCCAATACAACCGACACCAGCGCGCGGCAACTGTACCATCCATTCCCAACACAGATCGATCTCAGGCAAATCGTTCCAGACGATCGGAGCTTATGAGGTATGAAGGATGAGAGTGGTTAGATGACAAGGGTGAGTAAGAAAGTGGAATGTTTCTCCGGGGACCTGATTATCGATGTTTGGACAGAGGATGTTTTGTAAGTGGCATTGGTGACTGAGGTTGAAATCTGTGAATTTGTGCCATATTTGTAAATTTGGGTGTGGACCGCATCCTTTAACATGTGGGCCAAGGCAGCTTAACTAGGTTCAGTGGAAGGTAGTTTGAAATACTGGTACTTCATTTCTGGTGGATGTTTGTTTAATATGTTGTTTGATGGTCTGCGTCTTAAGGTAGTTTTCTTTGAGCGTTGTGTGGATTTGTTTTTGGGTGTATGATGTGTTGCTTAGTGGATGTGAGATGTTTTGTTCAGGATTTGATTGTAATTAGAAAAATGTAGAGCGAGAGCTGGTGACGAGGGAAGGTTGTTTATGGAAGCCAGTGGTGGACCTCATCACTGCCCAAGGGATTATGACCTCGCAGACTACAAACCCCCTGTAACTCAATAATATAACTTGATACTAACCGAGTGACTTCCAATGTCCATGGTCTGCACCCCTGCCGGGATGGCTTAACCGCACGGTCACATCCAAACAAGAGGTGAAAACGTCAGACAGCTAACGGATGCACGGGACTTTGTATCCTCAGCATGAGATAGATAACCAAACTCCAACTGACATTCATGTCCCAATATATCAAGCGCCCACCCCCCGGACGTATCTTCTGTGCGGTGTGCTCAACATGTTCAAGGATACAGTAACATGCAGAAAATACACGCTCTCTTTCTAGATGGGGCACATCCCAATATTAATTACATTTAACATACCACCCTCTCACCACAGTGTGCCACATATAGTCCTTATTAGAAAACACATAACACCAACCTACAAAAAAATGAACTGTCAAGCTTCGCTGAATTTATAGAGCAAGACTACATCATGTCCAAATAGCCTTGACTTTCATCTCTGACAAGCATCCAAAACTATACTTATCGGCAACATTTTTAATCCCAACTTTTCAAACACGATCCGAATAGGCACCCTGAGGACCCTAAAACCCTAACCTAAAAACCCTATAGGAAACCCTTACGCACAAAATAGACAAACAAAATCAAGACCAAATACAACTAATCATAAAATATCTCTCTAACAGAAAGAATAACTTAATCAACTTCAAATATAGACAATAAAAATTGACAATATTTCATGGCACACTAAACCATATATATATACTAATACACAAAAAAGATTCCGAAAATCATATAAAAAAAGACACATCGAAATTACCACCCGCCTACTACCAACCCACCAAGCCATCTGTAAACAAAATAATAAATACCGCCACAAAAAAAACCCAATGAAACAATAATATATCTGTCACAATACCTTACCAAAATCAGGCCACAAACCTACAGTCCGCACAAATAGATTGACAATTAAAAGACCTTAAAAGGTTTGAAAGAGCCAACAAAAGAACGCCGCCTCCCTCCCCCGCCTCATTCACATACCCTTTAGAAGTACTCTACCCAGCCCAAAAATTCAAAACTCCCAAGCGGCGGGTCCAGACAAAATATCCAATATTCCATCCTCAAACTTATTTACCGTATGAATAAAGAACCTCTAACCCAAATATTCACGTCAAACTTGACAGATTACACAGACCCCGACGAATTCTGGAATCATGGCGAGTAGTTATAATCCCTAATAGACCTTACAACCTAACTGACATTAGCCCGGCTTCATAAAAATCTATATCATTGCTCTGAACAATAACTAAAGTGTTCGAGAGGAATAATCTTAATAGAATCTCCCTAAATCACCTCGTCGGATACCCTACTAGATTAAGGCAAAAACAATTACATCATAGCACTACTACGATTAAAAACAAGAAATCATTCTCGACGGATTTAACAACCACCCCTAAAGATAATGCGCTCACCACCTAGTAGCTAACAGACATAAAAAGGCATTCAGATAAAACAGTTTCACCGAGACGCACCAAAGTCGTAAGTGTACAGATGAATAAGGTACTAAATAACCTAGATAATAAACTCCAAAGAAAGAAAAAAAAATAGCAAAATTTCCTGAGGCCATACAAGGTCTCCATCTACATCCCGAGAGCTCAGAACAGAAACTACTGCATGGTAGTACGCTGCCAAGGAGGCCGATCCTGATCGACTAAAATTCTTTAACACACTTTTATGCCCATGAAGTACGCCAAGGATCACCCACAACCCCTTCTGATGAAAAAACCAATAGCTATAGCGACGATCTAACAATCACACCTAATACTCTTCAAATACATAAAGGGCTTGTCGGAGACGGACAAGAATTATATAAACCAGCAACGATGACTATCAACCCACAATACGAATGACTGGCCTCCCTAAAAATACCTCTATCGACGATACTTAACATCTGATTAGTGAAGAATCTCAATAGCCCTTTTAACTTGATTTTTCCTTGTCAAAAACATACTAGAATTACCCCGTCATTAATAAGCAACCCATTATCTCTCTTTAGGATCCTGAACCTCCGATAGCACACACGACAATTCACACCCTACAACAATATTATCTCTAACGGCGACGCATAAATTAACTCGATGAAAACATTAGACCGGAAAATTTTGGGCCAAAACAAACAAAGACCCTCACAATTAGTCAATAAAATTGTAATTACCATCATCCCTTCCTTATCTATATCATATAGCAAGCCTGGACACAACAATAATCACAGTCCATATACAAAAAGTAGAAGCCGTACAAATTTAGATGCTTTAGAATATACAGAGAGAACCGCCTTCCTCTCCACACCCCTACATCTCAACACCTTACATACCCGAAAACTAACAGATTCTTCCATTATGTACTCCATTGCAGATAACAACAACAATTATAACAACAAATCACTCAGAAATGAACTAAAATAGAATAAACATCAATCACGCAGTAGTAAATTAAAGCAATAACAACAGTGACAACAAAAATCACATAAGATTCTATACCATATTAGAATCACGGTGCCTCACTCCCGGGCCAGACGCTTGGCATTATATAAACGACATCCAAGACTGCAGTTTAACAAAAGAACGATCTCCGCATGTTCCAATTCACCATTCTCCAGGCACGTCGCCGAGAAATAAGTCCTCCGCAAAACTGGTTATTATTGGACGGGCAAACCAGCAGGGAGAATCGCACTGTCCCGTTGTTCACACGGCCTCCCTCACCATCACGGAATAATAAACAAGAACATATAACATATATAAAAATTCCATAATGCTCATCACCCCACTGTGCAACAGAAATGTCCCTTCCTGACAAAAACGAACACAGAAAGATCTCTTGCGTAGGACTCGATCGGACCTGACGGACAATTAGAAACATCTTGTGTGACGCAAATACTTCTGACGGATCTCTGGGTCCGGCCTGCCTGTGGTAGCACAATATCTCGAGATCGCCCGCTTCTCGTAGGAGGAAATCGGCACTTTTGTAAGTAAATTAATATATATATATATTATATATATACTTTATATATATATAATATATATATATATTATTATATATATATATATAATATATATATAAAGTAGCCACCTCGCAATAACTTTGCTTACTCGCTTAATCGGCGTTTAAGCAATAATCGGCTCTTAACTAGGTTACTGCAGTGTTGTGCAGAAGGATAAGACGCATTACGAATGCACAAATTACGCTTTCTTTCTCGCAAAACTGAGTTCAGCATATTGCGATTCAAATGCGGTCAGTCTGCTTACAGTCTTCGTGCGTTCTGTATTTTAATCTAGCAATTTTCCTAGCTTAAAACTGTATAATACATTATCGAGTTAAAAAGGCACTTTTAATGGACCACACTATCTTGGTTGTACATTGTTTCAATAGAGCACATCGAGCACCTCCAAATGAAAACGTCAGGCCTGCCATCAACTTAGATATCCACAACAAACTAAACTACAATCAAACTATCAAACCGGTCGCAAAGCGAAGGAGCGGTATGTGTTGTAATTCACAGATGTTGAAGATTCGCCAACATACATAGTACAGTCGGATGAAAATAAAATAATATATCGAAAAAATAAAAAATATTGTATTAAAATTCGATATTAAATCTAAGTTTCTTTTTACATTTTGACTAAATCATGTATTTACGTACTCAATATATATTAAAAGTAAACAATTGATGGAAATTCGCGAGTATCTAATCATTGTTTTTTATAATAGAGTTGATGTTATGGACACACACTTTATATATAGTAGTGCATAGTACGTATAGATTTGGTTGCAAGACCAACTCGCCCCAGAGGCACAAAAAAAAGACCTTACATTAGGTTCACAATTACCAATTGGAGTTTATTTTCTCATTAACGGCGAAGGTCGAGGGTCTCCTAAATTAATTATCGATTTTGCCGGATATTTGTGAGAAGTTGCTACTGCTAGTAATAATCATATAATTGATTACTTATATTAAATGAGGGACGAAAATATCTCTTGCCTCTGATGCGGCAACTGAGAGTTGAGGGTAGGGGTTAGATATCTTAATGTGATAGTTAGTTAGAGCAACGGCAGGAGGACGGCAAAGAGAGTAGATTCTATATGATATGACGGGGGGGGGTTTCAGGGTGATAGAGGTACTGATGGTAATACATACTAAACTTTGTGTGAAGACGCATTAGGAGATTATAGTGCAGGTAGCACCTCAACAAATAACGGCGTAAATGGCTTTACGTATTTGTAGTTATGGAAAAGGACCGCGGAGAAGCGCACTTGACGCCGTTATGAATAAAATCGCCGAGTAAACGGTGAATAAGGCTGTTTTTTTTTGTAGCCTAAGCGGAAGTGTCTGCAACCAAAGGGAGGCGAATAAAACGTACTGTCTAATGCAATAAATATATATAAACGTGTCCATATACCCTAACTAGTAAAAACAATGATAGATCGGAATTTCCACATGTTTACTTTAAATATATATTTAGTACTACATACAGTACATACTTGTAGAAAATAGAAATATAAAGATATTTAATACAATATTTTATTTTCGGATGACATTTCCTCATCCGACTGTACTACTGGATTTGGAGTAATCTTAACTCTGAAAGATCTTCACATAAGCCACGACTTATCGCGTTTGGCGACGATGCATAGGTGATGTAGTTTGGTAGTGGAATCCGTGAAGTTGATGGCACGGCCTGACGTTTCATTGGAAGGTTGCGATGGTGCTCTAATGAAAGAATGACAACAAAGAAGTGTGTCTCACACATAAGTGCTTTTTAACTCGGCGCGTAATTAAAAATTATGTTAAACGTATATAGCTAGGAAAATTGCGAAATCTAAAAACAGAAGGCACCCGAGAGACTGGTAAGGCGCACGACTGCCCGAATGAATCGCAGATAATTGCTAGACAACCAGTTGGAGAAAGCCGTCTGTTCATACTCGTCAAATGCGTTCTATTCTGCAACACAACTGGTAAATATTATAAGAGCGCCGTTATTGCGAAACCGTTAAGCGAGTGCCGTTTATGCGAGGTATCTACCTTTTATATAGAGTAGGGGTAATAATATATTATGATATATATATATATATATAATATAGGTATTATATACTATATCATATAATATAATATAATAGATAATATATAATATATTACTTACATTGGTAGCCCCCCTTTTCCCTCCTACTAGAAGCGGGCGATCTCGAGATATTGTACTGCCACAGCAGACCGAACCCAGAGATCCGTCAGAAAGATTGCGTCAAAACTGTTTCTAATGTCGTCAGGCTCCGATACAGTCAGCAGAGAGATTCTTTGTGTCGTCTTTGTCAGGAAGGAGACATTCTATATGACAGTGGGGTGAGGGAAGAATTTGAATTTTATATGTATATTCGTTTATATTCGTGATGGGAGGGAGCGTAAACAACGAGACAGCATTCCTCTGGTTTGCCCGTCCAAAAAATGTTTTGCGGAAGAGAGAGGTATAGAGTTCTGCAGACGGTGCCTGAGAGTAATGGTGTTATTTGGAAATGCGGAGATCGTTCTTTGTGTTAACTGAGTATGGATGTGTTTAATAATGGAAGCGTCTGGGGGAGGAGGGCACCGTGTTCTATATGTTAGAATTATACTAAGCTAGTATGAGCTCTTTCCTTCTCGGTGCAAATGGGTTGTTGTAATGTTTGATGCAGGAGTGGTCAATTGAGAGTGACTTGTTGTATAATTGGCAGGCCATCATGTCAAGATGGGTACAAATGGGAAGAATTTTTTGCTTCGGGTAGTAAGTGTTGAATGGGTGTGGAGGGAAGGCGGTCTGTTATAATTCTAAAAGCTATACTTTGTACGGCTTCTACTTTTTGTATATTGGACTGTGATATTGCTGGTGCCTAGGCTGCTAATGTATAGTTTAAGAAGGGATAGTATACTGTATACTATTGTGAGGGTCTTTGTTTTGTTTTGGCCAAAATTTGTTCCGGCTAATGTTTTCATCGAGTTTAATTTATGCGTCGCCTTAGAGATAATATTGTTTATGTGAGGGGTGAATGTCGTGTGTGTATCGAAGGTTAAGCCTAAGATAAAGGGTTGCTTATCTAAGAATTCTAATTTGAAAGAAAATCAATTAAAAGGGTATTGGATTCTCATCTATCAGATGTTAAGTATCGTGATAGAGGATTTTCAGGGGAGGCAGTCATTCTATTTGTTGATAGTCATCGTGCTGGTTTATATATTGCTGTAGTTCTCCACATGCTTTATGTATTGAAGAGTATTAGGTTGTGATTGTTAGATCGTCTGCTTAGCTATTGGTTTTTATAGAAGGGGTTGTGGGTTGAGGTACTTCATGCATATAATAGTGTTAAAGAATTTCTAGGTGATAGGATGGCTCCTGGACTGCCATTGCATAGTTTGTCTTGAGCGGGTGTAGATGGCAGACCTTGTTGCTCAGGAAAAATTTGCTATTTTTTTCTTGTCATTGATGTTTATTTCTGTATTTAATACTTCATCTATTAAGAGGTGGCGTGAAACTGTATCGAATGCCTTGTTTATGTCTGTTGCTACTAGGTGAGAGCGGATATGTTAGGTTTGGTTAAATCCCGTGAGGAATGATTTCTTGTTAAATCGGTTAGTAGTGCTATGAGGGGTGTAATGTTTTTGCCCTGAATCTATGTTGGGTATCCGAGAGGTTGATTAGGGGAGATGTTCTATTTATAATAGCCTCTCGAACACTTTAGTATTGTTCAGAGCAATGATAATAGATTTTTATGAAAAGCCGGGCTATGGTAGTTTTGTAAAGGTTTTAGGGGATTATAATATGCATGTTTCCAGAATTGTGGGGGTTGTGAAGTCTGTCAGTTGAGTTGAAATATTTGGGTTAGGTTTCTTTACATAACGAAATGTTTGAAAGATAATATGGAATTGTCTGACCCGCCCTGCTTGGGAGTTTTTGAATTTTGTGGTGGTCTGAGTAACTTCTAAGAGTGAATGAGGCGGGGAGGAGGGGGTTTTTACCTTTGTGTGCTCTTCAAACTTTTAAAGTTTTTAATGTCAATCTAATTGTTGCGGACTGTAAGGGTTGTGGCTGAATTTGGACATATATGTGACGTTATATTGTTCTATAGGGTGTTTTTTCTGATGGCGTGGCGCGGATTAATTCATTATTTTGTTTAGCAGATGGCTAGTGTGTGGTTGTTATGGTGGAAGTGTGATAACTGATGTGGATTTTTTTTTTTATTATTATGTAATATACAGTAAATATTTTGTTGTATTAGTTTTTTATGTGCTTTATAGTGTTCCGGATGAATATTGTCAATTTTTTTATTCATTATTAAAGTTGAATTAAGTTATTTATTCTGTTTAGAGAGGTTTATTGAATGGTAGGTTTAGAGTTTTGTCTTGATTTTGTTGTCTAGGTTGATTTATCGAAGAGTAGTTTTCCTATAAGGGTTAGGTTAGGTTTAAGGGTTAGGGTGCCTATTTCGGGTGAAAAGTTGGGTTAAAATGTTGCGATAAAAGTATAGTTTTGATTGCCTTGTCAAGAGATGGAAATTAGTGGATTGGAATGAATGTAGTTCTTGATCTATTAAATCAGTGTAAGCTTGCCAGTTCATTTTCTGTATTGGTGTATGTTTTTAAAAGGATATATGTGTGTGTGAATGGTGTATGTTAAATGTATAATATTAGGATGTGATCAGAGAAGAGAGCGTGTATGTTTGTCATGTTACTGTGAGCTGAATTTGGAGGGGAACAGAAAGAGATGGCAGGGGGAAGTGGGTTGATTATATTGGAATGAATGTCGAGTGGGTTGGTTTCTATTATTGAGGATACAAAGTGCATGTAAGCTGTCTGAGTGTTTCACCTCTTGGTTTGGATGTGAGTGTGCGTTAAGCCATGCAGGGTGATGGACATGGAAGTCACCGGTTAGTATCAAGTTATTATATTGAGTTAAGGGGGTTGACCCTAAGATCCATGACACACAGCCCTTTCCAACCCCACTCACCACAGACTCAAACAACCTCTTTCTTCACCAGCTATATATTACAAACAAACTCTGAATAACATTCCACCACCACCAAACAACACATCATACATCAAACAAATGCACACGACACTACTAAAACTACCTAAGACACAGACCACCAAAAAAAATTTGAAACAAACATTCACCAGAAATGGCACCAAAATTCAACCCCTACCAAGAACTTGCCATTCATCCTTGCCAAATTAAGATCCGGCCACCACCCAAACTTACAATACTACAAACACAGATTCAACCTCAACCAAATCACTACAAATATCTGTCCAAACTATAATCAGGTCCCGGAAAACACATCCACTTTCTCCTCTCCTGTCTATCTAATTCTCAACCCAGAGGAATCCGGAACATTTCAACAGTGGAAAATCTCTGGAGGATGCCGGAAAAGAATAATAAGAGTGAATTGATGGAAGAAGTGCTGGGAATAATAGATTCAGGATGTTTGACATCTGTAGTGGGAACCATATGACTATCAGCCATTCTATCGAATATGTCTGTTATATATATATATATATATTATATAATATATAATATTCAATAATATACACTATTCATGGTTATTTTAGTAATATATTGATTACTATAAATATATATATAGTTATTGATGGAATATTATATATATATAATAATATATATATAATATATATATATATGTGAAATATATATATTATATATATATATAATATATAATATATATATATAAAAGTATATAGGTATACTAGTATATATATATATGTTATATATATATATATATATAGTAACTATATATATATAGTATATATGTATATATAAGATATATAATATAATTAATTAGGTATAATATATTATAAGAAACTATATATATATATAAATATATATATATATATATATATATATATATAAATAGATATATATATAAGGATAATATTTTTCGATCTCATTTAATCTTGTTAAAATAAAAAGATTTTTAATTATGAACGTAATGCATCGCTGGACTAAAACTAGAGAGCGAAGCCCAATCAGGTCAATGTAGAAACCCGTTGAGCACATTTAATTAAAAATTCCATATATATTTATTATATAATATATATATATTATTATTTTAAAATATTAATTATTGATAACACAAATAAATAATATATATAGTTTTGAGGATGGCCAGTAATCTAGAAATTCACTTTTTACTTTTTCAAATATATTTGATGAACGAGATTTTAGGATGTAGTTATAAGTGGACCGGATATCAATTTTCATTATTTGCGGATGCTGTTATTTATTTTCCATATCCGCCGATGCGGATAGCTGATAGTTTTAAGTATCAAGAGTTTTAACCTTATATAATTGGAAAAGTAAAAATGCATTTCATTAAAAAATATATAAATTCATTAAGAAATGGAGAAACAAAGAATTTGAGATTATCTTTAATTTCCAGTATCTGTGGATCCAATTTTTATGCACCACACCACCCATATGGAAAAGTCTATAAATTAATCTTAAATCTGCAATTTTATATATATAAAAAATTCAACCTTTTATTTCTATTTTTTATTTTTATTTATTTATTTATTTGTATTTTTTTTATTTATTTTTATACTGTTTATTTTGTATTATTATTATTTGTTACTGTTATTATTTTAATATAATTTATCTTATAATTTTAATCTCCTTTTTAAATGCTTGCTTTTTTTTAATATTTAAAATTAATAATTGGTAATTTGTGTTTTAAAAACAAAAGCTTCTGAGCTCTTTTAGGAGCCGGTTGGCTTCCTTTTTTATCATATATGAGACCTGCTCCACTGAAAAGATGCTCACTAGCTACACTGGTTAAAGGGCGTTCTAAATAAGTTCTGGCGAGTTTAGCTTTACTGATGTCACACCACCAAGCTTAGAGGATCTTCATCTGCTTCCAAACGTTTCCGCTGTTAACACTTCATTCATTAATAAAGCTTCCTTTGACAGCTCTTTCTGGTTTTTCATCACGGCTCAAGCTAAAAGAATGTTCATTAATTCAGATGAAAGGCTTGTTTTTACAGCCTGTTTCCGAGATCTTTTGCTTTTTAGTTGAATTTTTTTTTCGTCCTGCATCAGTTTAAAACAGCCGTCCTAAATTAATCCTAACTCTGTGCAGCGTGTGGTTCAAGAAACTGGTTTTTGTACCTCTGATCTAGAAAAGTTACCATAACGTAAACATTATTGCATTGAAGGTTTTGAAATCTATTGCTGATTTCGGTCATTAGGTTTTTTTTTATCATTTTTTAAACCCCCTGGGCATTAGTAGCATCATTTAGCACAACTTTCAGTGTTTCAACCAGAGGTATAGCGTCTGACAAACAAGATTCTGTAGAGCTAATAGTCTTGGTTATTTCATCAAAGGGCTTAAGTCAAAGTGCATTGTCATCAGCTGTGTTTTCGTTTTGTGTGAAACATAGAGACAGATAGTTTCAATAATTTCATTCATTCTTTCAAAACAGTGAAGTCTTACTGTTCCATCGTGTTTTGAATAGCGGCAAACAGAAAAGTTGAGGTATATTTAATCTTGATTGTATTTTTTTCAATTCAATTGGAGCTTTGAGGTGAATGGTGAAATGAGTAGATCGACCTAAACTCTCCTAATTAAATTTGACAATACATTTTGAGCTAATTATGCTATTCTTAACTCTACAAGTTGATATATGACGTGCATAACAGTCCACATTTTCAAATTCATACAAAAAAAAAAAGTACTTTTTTCATATTTGCGTCTGCATCTCAAGCTACACAGTACACTTGACCTTGATAAAATCTTCCATTTATCTAGCATTACAATAAGCACTGTCCCAAGATATTCGTCGGTGTGGCACTCTGAAAGAGGTTCTGCACATAGTAGCAAAGTACTGCCTCTTGAAGTTTCCCATCGTTGCTTGCAAATGAGTTAATAACAGAGAGACCCAGATGTATTGTCAGATCATGTATCAGTTGTAAATGAGACTTTACATGTCTCAGT
The DNA here is from genome assembly GCA_015478945.1 of Trachelipus rathkii. NCBI lineage: Eukaryota > Metazoa > Arthropoda > Malacostraca > Isopoda > Trachelipodidae > Trachelipus > Trachelipus rathkii. The sequence continues at coordinate 18,412 of JABUQX010000103.1, forward strand.
CAGGGAGGATATGATTGATGATATCTTATTTCCTACTGATGGATATATTTCATCACATATCAAGCTTCTATAAAATCTCCACTGTTTTATACATACTGCGGTGAAGGTTCTTCCATTACCCTTCGAAAACTACTATCTTCTACATGATTGAACGCAAGTCATATAAAACAATCCTTTCAGCAATTTTAGTATTTATTGACTTTATTTTGAAATAATTTTTTTCATATATTTTTTTTTCTTTTCAAAACTGCTTATAATTGTTTGTTGTATATATTTTTCCTTCAACAATACTGATGATGATGACGATGATGCCGAGTTTGTGGACATTTTCCCTTTTCTCTTTCTTGTACCTCTTTATGCTTTTCTAGATGTTTGAATTGCAAATGGCTGGGCAAGTTACTCGTTCCATGTCCTTTTCGGAAGAAATTAGATTTGCAAACATTGCACTGTGCCCAATCCTTTGAAATAACCTTGAAATATTCCAATACTTCTTTTGTTTGTGGAGTCATTATTTATAATCAAATGCAATTTCAGCAAAATTTCCAAAAAAGATTCACTTAAAGGAATATAACGAAAAGAACAAGCAAAAATCTTTCAACTTCAAGGCCCAGTAAATCTTACTGAAGTTTAAAAAGGAATTTGCAGTTTCCGTACACTGGTAATATATATATATATATATATAATATATATATATATATATATATATACTATATATATATATATTATAATATATATATATATATATATATATATATATATATATAATATGAGAATATATTATATATAATGTAAACCATAGTGCAGAACGAATAACGAATCAACGATATTAACGAATCATAAGACATAGAGAGGATTAAAACAATTCGTGCAACTCGTGATAGAATAAACCAAGTGTGGTGCCAACTCAATGAGATTTTAACATCTAGAGGAGATCTAATATTAAGTCGCAAAAACGTTAAAAGTAATTATGTAGTGAGAACAATATCACTTGATATTCTAGATTTCAGACCTCTAATACTCGTTTCAGTATATAGTATTCATGAATAATCCCCACTTCTCGCATAAAATCATATTAATATTCGGGGAATAAGGATGTCGTGAGGATATTAACTGACGCGGATGAGATCATCCGGTCCACCTGTGTATATATATACATATATATATAATATATATATATATATAATATATAATGTATATATAATCAATAATATTAATATATATATATATATATATAATATATATATATATAATAATATATATATATATTATACTATAATATATATATATAATATAATATAACATAAATCGTTTGCTTAAAGCGTAGCCTGTAAAGTTCAAGGGTGAGTTTGAACATCTTTTCCTCGTTTGAATGGTAAGTCCTTCGCACATCACTAACAAAAGACTATTTCCAGAGTATTTCGAGTATTCCACGATAAAGTTGGCTTAAAAATGCTAACTTTTTGAAATGGGTACTATATAGTAATTCTCGGAGAAAGAGAGGCTTTTGCGCTGGCCATCTCTTCATTTTTTTTTTTTACAGATATAACAGCCAACCGCTCCACGGGCAGAGCCATCAATCTAGGAGGGGGTGTACTCACAATTAACGTAACGAGCAGGAACGAAGCAAGTCCAAGGGTAAGATGCTCACTTCTCCCCCGACAGTTGCGAACCTGGGCCCTCGCTTTGTTGGCGAGTGCTCTACACTGAGCTACCGGGGATTTATTTTATATATTATGATATATATATATAGTATATTATATATATATATATATATATTATTATATTATTATATATATAATATATATATATATATTATATATATATATATATATAATATATAATATATATATATATATATATATATATATATATATATGGTGAATAAATTAAAGAAGTTACCCGCATCAATAATCTCGAAAAACTAAGATAGGTAAAAGAAAACTGATAACAAATCATATGGAATCAGCGTATGAAATTTGTAATGGAAATATGAAAAAAAAAAATCATTTTTTTTTATAATTTTTTAATCTCCAAACTAAGATAGGTACTTTAAAACAATAAACATATTTAGAGACCAGCGTATGAAATTGTATGAAAAAAATGGAAAAAATTTGTTTTTTTTTTTTTTTAACTAAAAGAATATCCCAGGGTAAACCGCAAGATGGAAAGGGTCGGGGTCTCTCGGCCTCCGGGGACGACGGGGGGGACTTCGTCCCCCCTCGTCCCACCGTCGGCTCGAGCCCCCTAAAAAATTCATATGCTGATTCCAATATATTTGGTGTATAAAAAAAAAAATTTTTATTCCTTTTCATTAATTCAAATTTCACACGCTGATTCCACTATATGTTATTAGTTTTCTGTACCTATCGTAGTAATTTGGAGAATATAAAAAAAAATTTAAAAAAAATAAATTTTTTTTTTTCATTTTCCGAAAAACTTTCATACGCTGATTCCATATATGAATTTTATCAGTTTTCCTTGTCTCTATCTAAGTTTTCGAGTATTGAATGGGTACTTCTTAGTTTGGCCTAATATTAATATATAATATATATATATATATATATTATATATATATATTATATATATAGTTATATATATATATATATAGGGTGTATATATTATATATGAGTATATATATATTATATATATATTAAATTATTATATTCATTTACTATCCTGTTATACATAATGGTGGTGCTTTTAATATATGCTTAAATAAAACGAAAGATAATCATTGAAAAAATGCATGTTAAAAAATATTACTTTTAAATAATGCATATCAGTGGTATCGGTAAAAACTTTCTGGCCATAAAAAATATATATTTTTACTATGCTTCTGACATCAGATGATCAGGGCAACAAAAACGTTCGAAAAGGAATTAAAACTGTATGAAACGTGCAAGCTGGCAAAACCTAAAGTTTCCGTTTGCCATTTTACTTTTTATTTTGTTCAATTATTCCTAATGCTATAAAGGAGATTATCTATGGATTACCCATTTGGATTATCCATTTCAGGATAATCTATGGATATCTATGGAATACCCATTTTGATTATCCATTTCAGGTATTAGTGTGCATTTACAACCAAGCTCGTGGTGTATTTTTAATTTTACATTGGAAATTTTTATTTATTGATATCAAAATCAAGATTACTGGATGTAAAAATCAAATTTCATATTTTAATATGACCACTCAAGTACAAATAAATAATATATACATAAAAAATAAGCAAATGATAAAAGAAAATGAAATAATATATATTGTATAAGGCACATATTTTACATTATAAAAGATATATTTTTAACACTGGGAGGGGACCAAAATTAAATTCCATAAAGAATTTAATTTTGATGAATATGGAAACTAAATTTGAAAACATATTTATTTTACATTTTTATTTCAAACACATATCTATGTTTTTATGTTACACAAAGACACGGATACCCATTTGATTATTAGTTGGATATATAATTTTTAACTTTAAAGTTACACTTGGTGTATGATCTTTTTATGTAGCTCTCTTCTACATTGAACAGCAGCTTTCCTTTTAACTCCGTCATTGTTATCACTATAAATATTATAAAAGGGGCTCAAAGGACAACACTGTGTTGCAATTAGCAGCCCCCTTTCAGAGAATGTATATCATTAGGTATTGTATTATGCTACTAAAACTAAAACTGTATGTTAAACCCTATTATGTAAATTGTGTATTTTCTGAATAAACATGTTGCAATGGATTTATAATTATTGGCGGAAATTGTATCTGATAAATTTTTATCAGATTTTGAATAATTTTTTATCATTAATATGATATCTGATATGCGTCTGGTTGTAATTTCTTGGCTAGGTTTTGAATTTTTACAGACACAGTTTTCCCTAAATTATTTTTTGAGATTTATTTAACAGTTTCCATACTGTAATATTATGGTTTGCAAAAATTTTCTTTTACTGCAACAATATCTAGAACTCCCATCAATGTGTACATTTTTTGTTTATATTTATCTTGTTGGTTAGTGGCAAGATACTGCAGATTATTTAAAAATTCACAAGAATACAAATCATTCAAATTAAATTTAACTTTTTGGTATTTTTGAAAAGTCAAATATAACTGATGCTTATCAGGTTTACAAGGATACCAATCAAGATCACCCGAATGATCCACACTATCATGAAATTAAGGGTGTGAGGCAACCATGGCTGGAACCTCATACCCTTTCAGCAATATCTCAAGGGCTATTGCAAATGGGATACTTAGATCCAGTTCATGGTTTATTAATATTGACTTAAATGCTAATGGCCTTTTATTTATAATCATATTTACCTCCATCACTAGTAAAGAAAACTTACTATACTGTAATATATTTTTTACCAGCAGCACTATATATAATGTTTTTGTTTGATTAAGGATTCAACCAAGCTTCCCAGAAAATTGGCTTTTCCAGGGTAGAATGAAAGCTCTAAAAAATTTGATATTATGAAGTGTTAAATAATTTTTAACACCTACATCACTTAGAAAGTTTTTGATGTTTTGTACTGAGCTAACTATGCTACTACCCTGATCGCTAACTATAAGTTGTGGGAATCCAAAATCAAACACCTGAAATTGAAAAGCAGAAATAAAAGTCATTATCTATATTTTTACATAGAATAAGATTTACTGCTCTTGTATATATGTAAGTTATAATCAATATGTAAACCGTTCCTAGTGCATTGGTTATTTTTACATTAAATGGTCCAATGTGGTCCAGAAATATTTCTCTGATGAGGATTTGAGAAAGATTTATTCAATAATCTTTATAATGGTTTTGATTATTTTTGGTTCAACTATACATTAGTTTACACTTTATTCAACTTTGATCATTTTTCTTGACTACTGAGTAGCTGTGGGAATGTAAAACTCTTTTATCAGTATAACTAAGAGTTTGTATACTCCTGTTTGTTTCATTTTTACATGCAACTCCTTTATTATTATTATTATTTCAGTTAATTTATAATTTTTATGCAACAAAATTGGATTTCTTTGATTAAAATCAAGATTTAATTTGCAAATATACTCCTTACTCTAATAATATTATATTTATCGAGAAAAAGATTAAGTTTGGTGTTCAAATTCGTCTCCTTGTGCTTTCTGGATTTTTTAAATATTGATATGTTTATAAAAAAAATTTCTTGGTGGCACTGCCTAATAATGACATTACAGGTTTGGTTATATGAACATACTGAATTTGGATCATAATTGGAAAGCAAACTTTGGTTTTTCTCATGTACTTTTAAGTTTTAAATTATGAAAACATTTCCTTACATAATGTGAAATCTTGCAAAGTTTATCAAAAGAAGAAAATATATCTAGTATAAATAAGAGTACAAAAGAAAAAGTTTGAATATTATCTTTAAAACCTATATTATTATTATATAATGGATTTGTAACAGTAACTTTTAACCGATCGTTATTATTATTTAATATAAGCCCGTTTAAATAATTTGAATTTTTAATAAACCTTTGTAAGAACCACAGCGAGTTACATAATAACTAGGATTTTGAGATCCTTCATAGTGGTGAAAGTTATAGGATGTTTTTCACTTGCCCTTTCAATAAAATTCAGCTGATTATTAATAACTAACCCTTTCTTTTCTACTTCATTTAATTTTTCTACCTTATTTTACTATCCAATTTAGAGTTACCATTGAATCAGTTTATAAATGTAATTCATTTATTTTTAATGGTGTAAAGTTATTAGTCAAGTTTTCAAGCATTTTTATTACACACTGAACACCAAATCTTATAGCAAATAGTTCTAAAATCGAGATAAACCTATTATTATTTTTATTGGAAATTATTTTGCTTTTTGCACATAAAAAATGCCACTCACTACTATTAGTTTTTTGTAGACATAGGACATTATCATACATGTCTTTACTAGCATACGTAAATGTTATAATGTTATATGAGGAAGAATAATTCGCTATAAAAATTATTAACTCCGGTTTTTTGCTGTTATTATACTGTGAACAAATGTTTTTATATTCCTTTAATATATTTTTATCCAATTTTCTGTCCAAAGATATATCTTTATTATTTTTCAATTTATGTAAACATAGTTTGACTCCATTCTTTCAAGGAAGACCATTATTTATTGGGTCAAAGAGATTATTTATTGAAGATAAAATAGATCTCAAAGTGTTTGCTTTGGGATCCATTTCATTGTTTTTGTTATATATCGTATCATTTTCAGTATCCCACATCATTTAAGGTATTACAATATGATTATTTATTGTGCTCTTACTAGATTTATTTTGTGGGTATAGGTGATTGTTTAAGCTTCATTTTCATTTTTAATTATTTATTGTCCTTCTGGTGTTTGAATTACTATTGAAATTGTTACTGTAAGAAACTGTAAACCGCATAATAGTGTTAAATGATTTACATGTGATTTATGATCAGAACGATACGATATGTCCTATTCAAAAGATGAAGGAATATCCTATGAATTGGTGTGCCATGTAGTTGTATATGTGTTTTATGGTGAGACAACTCCACTACATCCTCAGTCGAGATATTCTTCAAATAGGCTAGTCATAAAATTTTGTGTCGCTAACATGTCAATGATTCTAAAACAATTGAACATTATGGGGTGAAAGTGCTATGATATGGTGAAAGAATTATTGAACGAGGCTACATCTTTATGGCTGAAAAGTGAGTGGGTTCGCATTAAACGTTAGTATGAAAATGACACTAAATAGGTCGTGTTACGTTTGTGTTTTTTATATTTACAAAAATATGTAATTTTTTCTGTATCTTTTAAATGAAGTATATGTGTTAACTCCTTATGACTATGATTTTTCTCAGAGTCTAACCTATATAGAAAATATTTATTAAATCTAAAGTAAAGATTAAACGCAATAAACTATAAATATAGTCTATTTAAAACTGGGTCCTGGTGTAGCTATACATTAATAAGCAAGCAAAGAGCGAAATGTATTTGGTTTGTGCTTTGTTAGATTCACATATAATTTGAAAAATGAAAATATTAAATTCCAAAATTTTTGTCGTTTCTATTCATGTCCATAACGCTAAAAATACTCTAGATTTAATTGGCCTACTGGGATATATTCCTTGTTCATTTTTTTTGTTCTAGCTTATGTTCTTCTTGGGTTGAATGACGCCTTTGTTTAGTTGGTTAATTATGTCATTATTATAAGCTTCTAGTAAAGCCTTTTTAGAGACTTTTTTTTTTTAATTTTATAAGAGTTTGACATTTGAAACCCACAAATTAGCTTAAATAATATGGGTAAGTGATTTTGGACGAGAATAGTATTCTATGTAAAATTTATTTTGTAACCATCGAGGAACAAGGCAAATAATCAAATCTATCCTGTCTCAAAATATCTATATCAGTGGGCTTATGGAATCATAGTATATTTTTAATAAGCTCTCATGTCCCAGTCAGAGAATTTTATGGTCAGCGCCCTTCTCATAATTATGGTGTAATTTTATAATGTATGTTTTAGAGATTTCGGTATCTACGAATAATTTGTTTATTCAGCGGCCAACCTTCTAGTGATCTTGTATTCCAAGCGTATAAAATCAAGGGTCTAATGTATTTACAAATTTTGTTCCATCGAGTTTACCAAGTGTCAATTTATTTTCAATTTGATATTTATTTCGAGAAGGTCTGCCAGCTGTGAACCTTTTTACATGGTCAGGTTTGGCAGGGTAATAGCAGGAATGATGTTGAATTTTTTTATTAATTTATTTAAGTCTCCAGATAATAAGATTCCCAGAGGAAGTAAAATATAACAATGAACTGTTATTAATTATCCGAAATGAAAAAGCATTCACAGGTAACATGAGCTCCATTCACACCTAACAGTATATGGAACTCTCCTAATTATTTTTTATTTATATGATTCTTTTATCATCTTTTAGGTTATTAACTAATTGTTCGGAGTAAATGCTTAGTGTGGGGGTGGTAAGTATTTCAGTCTGGGTGGTTGTATTGTATGGTGAAGAGAAGCATTATATAGCTATATATTGCTGTTTTTTGTTTTTATTTTCATGTACGGGATTTTTAGGAATCCCTTTCCCTCAACTCTCTCGGATGTATATGATAGTTGTGTGGAGGTGTGATATTTATATTTCATTTTATTTAGTTGTGTTTTTTGGTTTAAGTCTTGAGTGACCTACTTCGCAGATTGTAATTGAGGACCTCTTATAGATATTAGATGGGTGTAATTCGGGCTTTGTTTAGTGCCATTACTTTTGTGAGATTTGGTACCAATTATTTTCACAGTCCTTTCTGAGGGTATTTTGGAATCGGAAACTCCGGACAAAATTTTGTTATTACCTTTCCCCAAAGACTTTTGATTGTGTTAGTGTGTTATATACATTTATTGGGTTATGGAGTGTTCGGTTGGGAAGATAGAGTGATTGTGTTTGAGGTACTTTTTACATGTTCATTGATATTTAACTCTAAGAGAGTCAAATTTTGCTTATATCTTGTTACTGAAGTGTAAGGAATTATATATGTGCGGATTGTATATTGTTAGTTTTTTAACTTGTTAGTTGTGACATCACTTGCTATTTTTCTCGTGCTTCGTGCGTGTTTATAATTTTAAATTTTCATTGTGTGTTTGTATTTTTGCTTTCTGATTTTTAAATTTTGTTAGTAGGTTTTAAATACTTAGTATAAATTATAAAAAGAATGTGCAGATGACAGTGTACAAAGTATTTTACACTTTTGTGTTAATTGGACTATGGATAATTATCAGTCTTTTGTCAAATTAACTGTATGATTTATAATTACTCCTGTTACAACATTTTAGTACATTTCTGCGCTCATTTGGCTGAATGGTTTGTCAATTTTTTTGGCGAATTTGATATTCATACAGATGTGTTTTGATGTAATTGTCCTTAGACAGTTAAATATTTTATGTGGTGGAGTGTATTCATTGCAATCGTGGGATAAGATTTTGTTAATTGTTTGATCAAATAAAAATGCCAGTCTCGAAGGTTTATTTTTTGTTTTTTTTCACTTCTCCTTGATTTATACTTGCATTTTTGTTTTGTCTAAATCAATATTAGATTACCTAACTAGCCTGGAGTGTTTATGGTGGTGTTCTTCTTCATATGATTTGCGTATATTGTGGTTTGTGAGTTTGAGTTGTTGGGGTTTGTATTTCTCTCGTTCCTTTTTGGGGTGTGATTGTGTGTTTGTGGTTTTCACATTACGCTATACCTGATCATCTTCTAATGTCTATGTGAATCGATATAAGTTTCAATATTGAATTGGCTGTTGGAGCCCTAATTTCAGAAGTATTATTTTCTCCTTTGGTGAATAATTAGTATGGGTAATTTGTGTTAAATTATTTGATATATATGGGTTTTTCTAAATTGTGATTGTGACGTGTGTCAACTCCTTCATTTTATATACTGAAGAGATAGTATTGGGGCAATAAGCACTTTTATTAGTTTAGGTTTGTTAAAAAGCTCTCTAATTTTGGGCTCCTTCTATTTATATTTATGTCGGATATTTTTCGGTGATAACAAATATCCATATGTTGTTTATTTTTTTATATTTGCACAAACAACGATTAATCTATAACAGAAAACTATTGTAATGATTTATTGTTAAATCAGAATGGAATTTAATATTAATGGAATTTCATTTTGAAGCTCTTCCATAATCACATCTATTTTCATTTTAACATTGTAATGTTGTGTATGCGTGTTGTGTTGGTGCCAATGTGTTTATTGCTGGGTTCTTTGAGCTGTTTCATCAGACAAGAGTATTTAGAACATTTATCATATATTTCTCTGCCTACTGGTGATATAATTTCCTTTTTAACAAATTTTTTATAAACCTATCAAACTCTTCAAGCTTTCCATAACGGATATAATTAAAAGGAAGCATAAGAGGTCGAGTTTTTTTAAATCGCATAATGGCGCGATTTCAGAGAGTTGATAATTTATTGTCTGAGGAAAACTTTGTGCAAGGGGTGTTTTATTTTTTTACCACATAGCTCTATGGGTCTATTAAATTGCTGAAATCGGCTCATAAAAGATAAACACTACGTTTGTTTTAGAAGAAGGTGTTTAATTATGCGTGCTTTAATATTTGGAATTCATCACGTATTCAGACAATATTTCGTTTTATGTTAAATGGGGAGTGTCCTAATATGACTAAATTCATTAAATTATGAAAATTTTATTGCACTATTGTCACAGGACAATTTATTTTATTTATGCTTGGTATTATAAGATTCACTCTAGGACTTTGTGTGACTTTTAGGTGTGAGTTTAATCTATATTTTGTAAGAGGGATACCAAGGCCGATGTTTTTGGTTCCTCGTTTTCTCTAATTACAAGTGTAGAAACCTTCTGTTGTGAATTATTTGAGGAGTTAGTGACTGTATCCATACAACTAGCGGTAATCTTTCCCAAGGTGGAATCTGTATCTACAATTTTATTGATGTTGGTCACACTCATAACGAAACATCCATAATCTTATATAAAGTAACACTATATTTATATTTTAAAATTTTTATATAGTATTATTGGGTGAAAATCGCCTATTATTTTTTATGTCACTCAAATATTTTTCTCAGTTTGAAATTGGCCTATGCTGAGCTTTATAAGTATTTTATATTTATTTTTAATAGGTAAATTGAAAATAGTGTTAATCAATAAATTTTGAAAGTACATTTAATTTAGAACAGTTTGTTTGGCAAAAACGGATATCAATTGTTTGTTATCTGGTGGGTTTTATACGTTCTTACATAAAGAGCTCTAATTTTTTTCCTAATATTTACATATACACGACATAGATATTTCTATATAAGGCTAACTTATAGAGGGGCTTGAGGTTTCGTGACGTCATAGATGATCGAAGTATTGTATATCACAGTGCTATTGACGTAAATTCCGGTAAGAGAAAGACATCTTAGTACAACATCTTCACTTTGCTTTGGGCACATTGTACCAGAATTTCTAAATAGACGATAGGTATATGAGGAGAAAATAAAAACGAATTCAACAATAAAACTAGTCTCTATCAGAGTACATAGCTGTGGTTTTATTATATGTCTTATAATAACTAAGAATATTTAAAAATTTAAAATTCTATACATATTTTATCAACAACTATTTATAGTTAAATTTATGGGATTTTATTAAATATAATTTTAAAAAGATTATTATAAGAAAGGCCAAATTCCGAATACTATTTGTCAATTCCTGATTATGTTTTCTGTCTTTTTATTCATTTCTGTGCAAGAGAAAACGACTTTAATATTATACGTCTACTTTGAAAAAGTATTAATTAAAATCGTGTGTAGCTCTATCAAAAATACTTGTGCAAATAAATATCTTTTTATATATATAATTAAAACGATTTGGCATGACATCTATAGTTTCATCTCTACTATTATTTATTGTATTTAAATATTAACTATATAATTTTATTATTTATTAACAGAAGTGATAGGTTCATTGCTTGAAAACTGATGGCAATCTTCGTGATTTTAATTTTTTATTGTTATTTTATTATGTAATTACTAGTGTTATTTTATTCTTATTATTATTTTATTTTTATTATTAATTATTGATTATTATTATTAATTATTATTTTTATATTATTAATTATTTAAAAGTAACTATTATTATTCTACTATTAATTATAAAAAAAACAAAGTTTATTCGTATCTTTCACGGTAAAGGTTCTGTAAATATCTTAAAGATTTACCTTATATATATGATATATTCAAGTTTTAAAGTAGTCTTTCGATTTTATCTCTATTATCCATGCAAAAATTAAGCACTAAGGCCATAATTGTTTTATAAGTCTTATCGTACTTAAGAGTAAAAGCTAAATGGTATTAAATTGGTTTTGTGTTTCAAAATAATGTTCTTTTAAATAACCTTATCAACTTATCTAAAATTTTCTTTAGACATGTGTGATTTTTGGCTCATATTCTTTTTTTTAGAGCTAAGGTTTCTCGGTATTCCTGAAATATTTATCCTAGGTGATGATATGAATGAGCAAGAACCGATATTTAATCTAAAAAACTTTATAAAACATATCTCGGCAGAATTAAAAATTTTCCAAATTTTGGCATAATAAGCTCTCTTAGTTTACCAATCAAGAAACATAAGTTACTGGTCACAAGTTTTCAAATTTCCTGTAATGCAACGTACTTATATATATATATATTATATGATATATTATTTATTATAATATCTATATATATATAATATTATATATATATATATATATAATATTATATATATTATTTATATATATATATATAAATATTATAGTATAATTATATATATTAGGAGTTGCGAATTCAGTAAGTTTCGGTATTTCGGGCCTATTCGCCCAAAGTATTAGAATATTGTTTGGCTTTGGCCCCGAACTAGTTAGTGTGATATTGAAGGCTTTAAAAACAATAAATTACGAAATAAGGGAAAGTTTTTTCAATTTAAAATTGAAATTTTAGAAACTTATTTTCCCCAAAAAAAATAAAAATATAACCAATTTTGTAGCCAATATGCGAAATCTTTGTCATTTGTCAGATCCCTATAAGGGCCTTTGACATTTTTCAATATTTAAAAATATAATTCATTTTATCCACCGTGCAGGATCGTAATTGGTAGTGTATACGGAGTGACTTGCTATCATTTCATGTTTTATTCTGTTGCAACTATGGCATTCACACGATTCAATATTAATGTAGCTCTCTTTTCTTTCTTGCGAGCTATCCTCTTCTTCTCTTTCTCAGGGTCAAGCATGCTTGGTGTGCTAACTCTACCCATATCAATAAGTTCTCTCTTTGGCTTTGATAACTGTTTTTTACCCATTAGAGGATGACACAACCTCAATTTCAAGGGTTTTATGACTGAGCACCTGCTTAAAGCTCCAGAGTCTGATGAAGAAGGTTCTATGTCACTCTTCCATTTTAGCAATAAAAATTATTTTTAAATAAGGCATTAAAAGCAAAGCTTCAGTGGAATAATTAAACACTATTGAGAGGCTTACGAAATCATAGAAAAAGACTTCTATTTCTATGTGATAAATTTTGTGTGTAGCTATTTCTTAGATCTGCGATTCAAGCTAATTTTTCAACATGATCAGATGAATAGTAAAAAATATGGTGTTGAGATAGAAGAGCATGAAAATTTAGCTCCTGACTGTTCTGCTGACGATGATTCACGTAGTGGGGAAAGTGAGCTGATTTTTCCGTTTTTTTCTTCTTTTATGGGAATTGTTTTTAAAGAAATTGTGGCAAAAATCGTCATACAGAAGAAAGTGAGAGTGAAAAAAAGAAGCCCAATCTTCTGATGATGTGATTATTGTATATAAAGGTAGATTGACCTTAAAATCAAGAATAAACAAACATATGGGTGAGGTCTGGAGCAGCAACGCTGATATCTTCACATTGGTGGAACATGGAATAGTTTTATGTTTGAAATAAAAATACCTTTCAGCTCCACGTCATAGTCGAAAGTGAAAGATTTTTACAGGAGGAAATATTTTATGAAGCACAAGAATATGTTATCCTGAACTGGAGAATTCTGCTAGTTCTGTCATTTACCTTAGAGCTGTATTCAATGAGTTTTAGTTTTTTATATCTTTTTATACGAAAACTTTTCATTTTATGTTAATTATTTTTAATATGTGATATGGTTTGCTATAGGTAAGGAACATGTTATTTCTTTTTGTTTTATTAATTTGTAATCACTGGTAAACTAATTCTTCTGGAGGGTTTTCGCAATTGATTTTGATGTGCTGATTCCAAAAATGTAATGGTTTTTGCATCACATCGCATTGGTGAGATATTGTGTGTAACTTTGTAAAATTTTTTGATTTTTCTTTTCCAGAAGGGTTATCCAATTTGGATATATAATATATATATATTATATATATATTTATATATATTATATATATATATATTATATATTATATTATATTATATATATCTATATATTATTATATATATATTATAGGATTAATGTTAGAAGAACAAATCGCAATGATAAGATACATGTCTTTGATAGATATATGTTAAGCTATAAAACAACTATGAATAAAGAGTAATATGGGACAACAATGCATGTAAGAAGGAATGGGTTTAGTTATGTAAACATATACGATGGTAGTACTTTCTCTTCGTGACGATCTAACCTGTGCAGCGTCTCATTAAGCTCCAACAATAATCGGCAATCATATTGATTCATGCCTGGTAAATCTTCATGAACTTTAGATTTGATGGAGGTTTACCTGCTATACACATAGCTAGGTTATCGGAAATTTTTTAGGTTAGAAATTTAGTAGTGCATTTATACTCATTCTACATCCATGAGAATTGAAAACTGTCTAGCAGTTTCTACACTGTTAGTGGTTCTCGGCTTTTCCTGTTCCCCGAAAATCTGTGCTCATTGAAACCACGCTCTTGCCTCTAACACGTCATTGTTGTAGCAAAAGGCAGATTACGGAGGAGTGTCCGTATTTGTGGGCCATCAAATATCAGATTTTTTCTTCTCGTCACTCACCAGGAAACGTTGAGTATATATAGGGAAGCATTCACTATCATGATCCAGGCTTCACAAAATTGTTTCATTAACAGTTTTATGTGTAGTAGTAAGATGATGTTTCTCTCTGTACAAGTGGTTATCATACATGTTCTGTCATGGATAAGGTTCCTGTGGATTCTTTTTGGTCCAGTGCATCCTTTGGGCCGGTGTCTATCAGAAGGAGCAGGTATATTTGGTAACTGCTTGCTGCCGAGCAAAATGTTTACCAGTTTGAGTCGACAAATATTTATCATGTACCTGATTTGTAGGCTTCCAATGTTTATTTTTGCATATCCTCTCTCATTCCGTAACAGTACTATCTGTGAACCAGAAGCATCACTGTTGCAGTTGTGGTAACACAACACTTTAAACTGCTCTTGGAAGTGTCAAAAAACAGTCGCCATCACCTGCATAGTTGTGGGAGTCCATAGTGTAGTAGATGCAACTTCACTGCAATAACAAGGTAATCCATCTATAGGAAGAGACTCGGCAGCTTTCTTTCTTGTTAGATAAATTTATCTTGTGCCATGGTCAGTAGTCATTTTCATGAATCGAGACAGCTCAATTCGGCATCAATCTCTATACAAGTGTTAGTTACCTGGGGTGAAATGATGGACCATTCGACTGTATTTCAGATGGATGATAGAGATCATCCAGGTCATTGGCATCCATACATGTAACGTACTAAAGTTACACTTGTTCCGCGAAATGACGGTAAACTTGCTGTCTGGTAGATATATGGCGAAGGTAGTCTATAAGCTACATAGTGCGCACATTTGATTTTGTCATTCCTAGGATATGCAAATAGGGATCCTTGTTGACGAGGATATGATAGATCGATATATCTGGAATCAGACTCTATGTATATCGCTATCTGCTCAAGTTCCAAGAAAAATTCACTTTTTTGTTGACAGTGTTAGTTTTCTTTGTTATTTTCTTAAATGGATGACCGACTTGAATAACTATTCGG
>JABUQX010000104.1:2500-5000 GCA_015478945.1 Trachelipus rathkii
AAGCATCTTCAACGGGCCTACCACGCAGTGAAAACATTATCATTGCAATTTTTTTAATATATTTTAGGGATAATTAATAAAATTGTGGGTCAGCGTTTATATATCCGTCATATATATCTCAAAAACTATTAATGCTACAGTAAACGGAATACATTTGTGGAATGCTGGTCCAATTTTAGTACGGAAAAATGTATGTAAAAAAAAAAAAAAAAAAAAAAAAAAAAAAAAAAAAAAAAAAAAAAAAAAAATCTCAAAAACTACAATAGCTACAGCGAAATGGAATACATTTTTGGAATCCTGGGAAAATTTCACATAAGAAAAGGTAAAAAAAAATAAAAAAAATAAAAAAATTATTGTTCGAATAATTATCAGGTAATATGATTCAGAAGGCCTATTCTAGAACTTTATTGGTTCTCGTTAAGAATACCAATAGACCTTTCTATTAAAATAAATAACTTTCCTATAACAAATTTTGCTTTTTTTTTTTAACTAAAGAATACCCCAAGGGTATACCGCCCCGATAGCAGGAGTGGGCTCTCGGCCTTCCGGGGAACTACCGGGTAGGACTAATCCCCCCTCCGTGAGGTCTCCGGAAAAAAAACCCCCGTCTTTGATTGGGTTGTCGCGGGTTCCTTCGCCCCTCCCTACGGGGTATGGAAAAACGTCTCCCCCCCTATTGTTTCCCCGTCAGCTCCTCGAGCCCCCTGGGTTTGCCGTGATAAAGCATTTTCCTATGTGAAATTTTCCCAGGATTCCAAAAATGTATTCCATTTCGCTGTAGCTATTGTAGTTTTTGAAGAATAATTTTTTTTTTTTTTTTTTTTTTTTTTTTTTTTTTTTTTTTACATTTCCGCACTAAATGCGACCGCATTCCACCAATGTATTCCGTTTTACTGTAGCATTAATAGTTTTTGAGATACATATGACGGATATACTAAACGCTGGCCAAAATTGTGAATATCACACAAATATTTGACACAATCTCATTACTCTTAAAGTCATTAATAAAAAAATTCTCCATTGTAAAAAAAAAAAGAAAAGAAAAAAAATTTCATAATTGCTTCCGGCCATCATTTCCTTTGTTTACATTTTTCGTAAGAATAGAATTTTTCGGTAAGATAGGGAAATAGCAATCTTACGGAATATGTCAAAATTCTTTCGTTTGATGAGAATATTCTCAAATTTTTCTTAAAATTTGACAAATCGAACGGTTTTTTTTTTTAGAACGTTCTTATTTTTCGTAAGAATTCGTAAGAATATTGCCAAAACGAAAACGGCTTAAGCTGCATCGTCGATCCATATATAGGTTAGGTTGAGTTTTACTGCATCGTCGATCCATATAGGTTAGGTTGTTTTTACTGCCCTTTATAATATGTTTTGTTATGTATACACAGAATCTATATATAAAAAAAACAATACGGAACGTATTTTACCCACAAACATTATTTTTTACATTACCCTAAATTCTTTCACGCGCTAAAGTCCCGTTTTCGTTCTCATGCAAAATGAGCGTTTATGCTTACTTTATTATTAAATTTTGGACAAAGTTACTTAACGACCACGCGGAACGGGAGGTCGGATAAAAAAAATTTTTCGCAGGTAGCCTCTATGATACAAAAATAGATGTTCTAGAGGCGAAATGAATTTTTTTCCTATGTTCTAGGGGTGAAATGAGGTTGTTAGGTTAGGTTAGGTTAGGTCACCCCTAGGAAAAAAATTTCACTTCGTATAATAAAAAGGTTTAGTTGCCCTTAAAAATCATTTTCTTTTACGTTTGACCACTCAACACTTTAATTTTAATACAATTTATTCAATTAAGAATGTCGCGGGACAAACTAGATCCAAAAGCAAGCAATAAAAAAAAATTTATTTGCTTTAAATAGTTTTCATTTCGCCCCTAAAAATGTTTAATTTTATTTAAACTTTAGTTTGATATTTACAATTATACAGTACATTTACTAATTTACAGTATTACCGTGTGGACGTTAAGTAACTTTTACCTTAAATTTTTAATACTTTCAAATTTCGTATCTTTCTCATCAGCATTTTAATAAATTGCTAGTATCATATACTAATAATTAATATATAAAAAAAAGGTAAAAAAAAAACGCATATTTATCTGGGCCATGAAACTCATAAGGTCATATATATATATATATATATATATATATATATATAATTTAATATATATATATATATATATATATATATATATATATATATATATATATATATATATATATATATAATATAATACTATTATATATATATATATATATATATATATATATATATAATATATATACGGTGAAATCCAGTTTAAAATCACAAAATATCCGCGCGTTGAGATCGCTTGTACGACAAGTTGTTTCGAACGAAACGTAAACTCTGGCAACAAATTACACAAAGAAACATATATATAATATATATATATTATATAATAATAAATATATATATAATATAAATATATATATATATATATTAATATATATAATATATA
>JABUQX010000104.1:7500-21110 GCA_015478945.1 Trachelipus rathkii
CCTAATTTGCATCTGGAAGGATTAAAATATACTAAAATATTAATAGCGCCATTAAATTAATTCTATTATTAAAGGCAGTTACAAACTACGCGATTAATAAGAACAAATGTAAATTCATTTATCCTCCATATTTTATTTTATGCAAACAAACACAAATCGCACATACAACATGCTCTCTCTCTCTCTCTCTCTCTCTCTCTCTCTCTCTCTTCTCTCTCTCTCTCTCTCTCTACTCATCCCTTCTCCTCTCCTCTCTATGCATATAAAAATAGTACTATATAATAATATATATATAATGAGATATATACTAATATATAATACTATATATATAATATATATATAATATATATAAATATATATATATACATTATAAATTACATTATATATATTATATATATAATATACTAGTAAAGCTGTACATATTTCGTCCTGTACCTTGATAACTTGCGGTGGAATTTAGTAGTCCTCTGGACTTTGTCTATCGGATAATATATATATATATAATACTACTATATATATATATTTAATATATTATATATAATATAAATATTATATATATATATATATATATATATATATATATATTATAATTATATAATTATATAGTTATATAATAGTAAATCAAATGTCCCAAATGGTTTTGAGATTTAGCAAGCTGACGAAAGATTAGTCTCGAATAAATTCCCAAAATACTCATTTTGAAATTTATTATTTTTCGGGTAATCACTAACGAAATCACCCACGGGTAGTCCCCCCGATGTCAGGAGCGGGGTACTCTCGACCTCTAAAGGTGACTACGGGCGGACTTAATCCCCCCCTCCGTGGATGGTCTCACGGAACCCCCACTCTTTGGTACTTTGGGCATGTACGCGGGGTTCCTCCGAACCATCCCCTACCGGGTACTGAAACGTCACCCCTTCCTCACGCCCCCACGGCTCGACGCCCCCTACCAGAAGAGGTTAATACTCCATATTAGTGGGCTCGTGGACCCCTGCCCAACTTGGTGTTTTGGGCCCCCCCCGGTAAAAGTATAAGATATATATATTCATATATTATTCAAACTATATGATTATAAATATATATATATTACATATAAATATATAATATATATACTATATAATCATATATATATATAATATATAAAATATATAGCTTACGGCAAAAAGTAACCATAATCCACAACCATAAGCAAACTCCATTGCGATGTTGTAAAATGTTGCCTAACTCAAGAAATAAAAGGCACATAAGATCAGGGTGTTCAAACCATATACCAAGAGTGCCCTACACTGACTACAAAACATCACTCGTGAAGGCAACCGCATCATATATATATAAAAACATAAATAATATATAATATATAATATAATATCAATATAATATATTATATATATATATATATATAATATAATATAATATACATTATATAAATATATACGCATTAACTTGATTAATAATTTCGATTTCAAGTCATCAAATAAATGATCCTTTAAAATTTTCTCGAATGTCATTGGCTCGGGCCGCATCGGAAAAGCTTGATAGCCGCATAGCGCCAACTAGGCCGCATGTTTACACTCTCACTAATGTATATTAAAAAGTCAAATGACAATAGTTGATGAACAAAAAGCAAAAGGTCGATAAATACCATATTTAAAGTTAAATTCAAAAACTAGACAGAGGCTTTACCTGTAAATCTAAAAATTTGAATTAAATCCCAGTAATAATATTTTGCACGAGAAACAGTATACTTGGAGCCAATGTTTACTATTAACATAAAATTAAAGCTTTCCTCCTATTTTCGTAATTTCAATTCTTTCTTACACTTTCACAAACCTTTTTACCTACTATGAAACAAACTATAAAATCATTTACGTAATTTTAATTTTTTCTAACACTTTCACAAACCTTTTAAACTACTATGAAACAAAATGTTGCAAGAATGCTAAAACTTTATAATCATTTTCACAAAGTTGAAATAAATTTTTTAAAATAGGAAAAAAAAAATTATGTGGACCTCACTCTTCAGATGTTAAAATTAAATGACGCTTAGTTAATATATATAGATAATATTTAATTTGAAACGGTCAAATAATGGCCAAAAGGAATATAGCCCATGTCACAACACTAGTTCATTCCCAAATAGGGTCGATCGATTAACATATATCGGATAAATCTAAAATATCGATGGTCAGACGAATTATTCATATATATATATACCGTATTATATATATATATATATAATATAATATATATAATATACTATATAATATTATATCTAATATATATATATACATTATATATAGATATATATATATATAATATATTAATATATATAATATATATATTATATATATAATAAATAATAATATATATATTAATTATATATCAATACTATAGAATATATAGAATATATAATATATATATATATATACTAATTATATATATATATATATATATATATATAATATAATTATATATATAAATATATATAATAGGCACTTTCCCTTTAAAAGGATGTATACATAAAAATGAATTACAATATCGAAAAATCGCTGGACACCCTAATCGATCCTAACCATAACACTGTGACGCTGTCTAATTAAAACTCCTAATAATCAAGAAGAAAAAAGTTGCCACATGTGCTTTTTAAATATGTTAATATTATATAGTTAATGTTTTTTACCTTTTAGTTTTCATTTTTTTTTTTTTTATTTTTTAAGCGGCTCGAGCCGACGGTGGGACAGAGGGGGGGCGAAGTCCCCCCGTCGTCCCCCGCTGAGCCGAGAGACCCTGACCTCATTGACACATCTTGCGATTTAATCTTGGGCTATCCTTTAGTCTAAAAAAATTAAAAAAACTATCATTGGCAACCTTGTCGCTCTATATTGCCTTGAAATAATCGAAAAAAAATCGATTTCATCGCTCGTCGATATATATCGGTTAACATCCTTTAAAAGGACAGTTTCCTAGGAACTTTCCCTTTAAAAGGATGTTAACCGATATATATCCGATCGAGCGATGTTCACATCGATTTTTTGCGATATTGTCAAGGCAACTAGAGCGACCAAGGTTGCCAATTAACCCAGTTTTTTCCTTTTTTAAACTAAGCAATAACCCAAATTAAATCGCCAATAGTGGTCAAAGAGTCAGCGCGTCTCTCGGCCTCAGCGGGGGGACGACGAGGGGACTTCGCGTCCCCCCTACTGTCCAACGTCAGGCTCGAGCCCTTTAAAAAATAAATAACAAAAAAATTAAAAAAACAATTAACAAATAAAAAATTAACATGATAATAATTAAAGCAAACATATGTGGTCAACTTTTCTCTTTCTTTCTATTGCGAAGTTTAAGTTAACCACGTCACAGTGCAGGCTAGACGATTAGTGTTCATGCGATATTTTCGAAATCTGAATATTTTTATGTAACATCCTTTTAAAGGAAAGTAGCCTATATATATTATATATATATAATATATATAATATATACTATATATATATATATATATATATATATACTATATATATATAATATATATATATATATATATATATATATATATATATATATTATATAATATAGTATATCCAAGGTGGCGCGCGCCAAATTTTAAATTAGAGCGCAAAACGACAAAAGCGCAAAAGTGGAAAAACAAGTCACGAAACAAAGCGCAAAAGCGCAAAATTTTTCAAAAAAATATAGTCCGCAAAGCGCAAAGGCGCCACATGTCCAGAAAAACTTATCCGCAAGCGCAAAGAGCAAAATTTCTCCAAAAAAATTAGTCCGCAAGCGCAAACGCACATTACGCAAATTTAATTGTTTTTATTAAAAGCACAAATTTGAGTGCCAAAAAAAATATTGGAAAAAATAAGGCGCAAGTTCTTTAAAGACGAATTATTTTAAATTTAATCTGAAAGATTGCAAAAATATTAACAAAAATGGAGAAAGATATTAATCATTATTCACATGATAGGTGAATCATTGTCCTCCTCGCTCTCCTCTTGCATATCTGAATAGCATCATATTCCCTTTCATAAAGATAAATTTTTTCAAAATTGCTGGATGCCATTGGCTGCCCTCTTTGCTCCTAGAATCTCAGAGCCTTGACTAACAACCTCTCACGACCGCTGAGCATGAGCTAATGGGTATCATATTAATAAACAAGTCCACCCAGACTTCCTGGTATTCACACGGAAACAGGTTCCTAGTGAGAGAGGTACTGTGGTAAAGATTTACTGCATTCAATAATTTCAAGAGTTACACTTCAACGACTTTCACGGTTTGCAATTCTTTTTCCTTTTAAGCACTTATTCATATCTGTTTTATCCCAATTTAAACACAAAAGCACCAAAAAGGTTTAATCGCTAATCACAAGTAACCAATAAACTTAGTAAAATTGGCTATAAAATAATAATGAATAAATAATAAATAATAATAATTATTAAATTTAATTAATAATCAATAATAATAATAATAATAATAATAATAATAAAATAATAAATAAAATAACAATAATAATAATTAATCCAATAATAATAATAATAGTATTAATAATAATAAAATAAAATAATAGATAATTAATTATAATAAAAAATAATAATCAATAATAATTAATAATAATAATAATAATAATAATAATAATAATAATAATAATAATAATAATAATTAATAATAATAATAATAATAATAATAATAAAATAATAAATAATTATTAATAATAATAATAATTTAATAATAAAATAAATAATAAATAATAAATAATAATAATAATAATAAAATACATAATAATAATAATTAATAATAAATAAATAAATTATATTAATTATTATTATCATTATTATTATTATTCAATTATAATTTTATTATTAATTATGTATATTTTTTATTAATTATTTATTATTATATTTATTATAGTTTATTTATTCATTATATTATTATTTTTATTATTATATTATTATTATTATATTATAATAATTAATATATATATACTAATATATTATTATATATACTATATATATATAATATATCTATATAGTATATATATATATATATAATTATATATGTATAATATTATATATAATAAATATATATATATATATAAAATATTATATTATATATATACCATATATACTAATATATATATAATATATATATATATAATATATTATAATATATATATATATATATACTATATATATAATATATATATACTAATATATATATAATATTACTATATATTATATATATATATATAATATAATATAAATATATATAAGCGCAAATTATTTAGATAGAGCGCAAAACGCAAATTATTTAGATAGAGCGCAAATTTTGCGCTTTTGCGCTCTTAAAAAAGTTGTTAAGCGCAAATGCAAAAGTCCTGCAATACTGTTTGAAAATTTCGCGAAACAAACTCTGTACCCGCACATGTTTTACCTAAAGCGCAAATTGCGTCTTTGCGCTTTTGCGCTTCATTGACGCTTATGACCCACCCTCTA
Organism: Trachelipus rathkii; assembly: GCA_015478945.1. NCBI lineage: Eukaryota > Metazoa > Arthropoda > Malacostraca > Isopoda > Trachelipodidae > Trachelipus > Trachelipus rathkii. The sequence goes on from JABUQX010000104.1 coordinate 12,990, forward strand.
GATATATATATATATATATGATATATATAGTATATATATATATATATGTAAACTTAGAAAATGTTGTTTAAAATGTTTTACAATATTTACACAAAATTTATAATATATATATATATATAAGGGTAACATAAATATATATATATAGATATATAATATATATATAATAATATCATATTATATATAATAAATATATATATATATATTAATAATATATATATATATATACTATATAATATATATACTATATATATATATAATTATATATTATATATATATATATATATATATATATATATATATATATATATACTATATATATCCACTCATGATATATATATTATATATATATGAGTTGAAATACCGTTATGTATGGAGTATGGGCTCGTTAAAAACATGGAAAAGCATTGAGAAAAATCCCAACAAGGAGAGAGAGAGAGAGAAGAGAGAGAGAGAGAGAGAGAGAGAGAGAGAGAGAGAGAGAGAGAGAGAGAGAGAGAGAGAGCACCCAAAACTTAAAAGTTTGTCTCAAGAACAGAAATGAGTTAAATTTTTGTCAGATTTTAGGCCTGTAAAGTAGCAGCTGAAGAAATTGAAAAAATTAATGAAAACTGAAATTTTATTTTATTTTAATTATTTAGTAAATTTTATATAAGGAAAAATATAACACTTAACTACATAACTACTTGAAGCTGACAGTTTAATTATGGGTTTTCCACCACGTAATGTAGGAGCATTCAAAACTACTTACAGAATGCTAAAAGTATTTAATAACTTTTTTTTTTTTTAAATTATCTGAAACTTTTATGAAATTAAAATCCTTTTAAAACGCTTTTGAGGGATACATGCATGAATCTTCCTGACATCCTCTGACGTTGTTCTCCGCTTCTGACGTTGTTCTCCGGAAAGCCCCATCCCCCGATTCTAATAATTTAAAATATATCGTTTTTAAAACTGATTTCGAAGGTTTATTCCAATATATATTTTGACTCTCTTTTGGTGATCACACAACTGATAAACAAGGATTACAATAACTGCACAACATTCTTTACGCACTGAAGCTTGTTTAACTTCTAAATAATATTATGAGTAATAATTAAAATAATTATGAGAAAAAATTTCCATTTTAAAAGATTACAAATCAAATATTTAAATAGGAAAAAAAATGTTTTTGGTGTGAAGATGTTGCAGAGTTTATGATGAAGGAATCAATCGATTTTGTCGCTCGCTGCCGAAATTATCTAGCGGGGGAAAAGGAAACGGTGAAATTCCAGCTTTTTTGAGAGAGAGAGAGAGAGAGAGAGAGAGAGAGAGAGAGAGAGAGAGAGAGAGAGAGAGAGAGAGAGAGAGAGAGAGAGAGAGAGAGAGAGTTGTTTTGGTACTTATTTTTCTGCTACAAATGTGCTATATACCGTCCGTCCTACTCGTGGTAAACTACTAATTGACCCTTGTAACCATTGTTGAAGTTTGTAATAGACACCAAGGGATAGCGAAAGAAAATAAAAGTATATATTTATTAATGAAGATAACTCAATATATGAAAGATTAAGTAACGAAAAATAATACAATAATAAACACTTCCACAAAGTACAAGTCTTAATTCCAGTCTCGGAGTACGTTCGAAAATGAGCCTTGACCCTCGGCAGACCCTAGGACTTGACCATCCTGGACCTCTTTGGACCTTGACCTTGACTGACCTTGACCTTTTTTGACCTTGACCTTTTTTGACCTTGACTTTTTTTGACCTTGACCTTTTTGACCTTGACCTTTTTTTGACCTTGACCTTTTTTGACTTTACCTTTTTCCGACCAACCCTTTGGTTTCCAGGGTATTTTTGGCCCACGGTATTGTTTTTGGCGCCCCTAATTTTTTTTGGCAACCTAATTTTTGGCAATCCTAATTTTTAGCACCCTTTTCGAAGAAAGGGTGCGGCGCAAACGGTTTGCGTCAAGCAACGTTGTAGCGTATTAGCTATTTTAGCGCCCCCTAACTTTTTTTCGACGTCGGCATTTTTTGCCACGGTAATTTTTGATCTTGCTTTAGGGGCTTAGCCCTTATTTTTTGATGTCTTTACCTTGTTATTGCCCACGGTAATTTTTGGCTAGCCTTGGGTCTTCAGGGGGCCATTTTGGCCCCGGCGAAGAGCGCCGCGCCCGAGACGGCCGCACCCACGCTGCCCGCCGGCCAACTTTGCTAATTCACGAGCCATTTGGACCCACGGTATTTTTGAATCTTCTTTAGGGGCTTAGGCCCTATTTTATGTTCTTAACTTGTTTTTGACCATGGATATTTTCGGTTTTTACCTTGCATATACCGTCGGGTCACATTTGACCACGGTAATTTTTTTGTCCTTCCTTTAGGGACTTACCCCTTTTTTGATGTTCTTTTGCTTGTTGACCATGATATTTAGCTTTGACCTTACCATATACCATGGGGTCATTTTTGACCCACGCTACCTTGATGGCTTTGATGGTTCATCACCGTAAGGAGTATCTAGCGATGTTCTATTAGTGTTCTATGAGTATTTATGAGTGCCAGGTGAGTGCCAGGCGAGTGCCAAGTGAGTGCCAATTGAGTGCAAATGAGTGTGCCAAGTGAGTGCCATGAGTGCCAAGTGAGTGCCAATGTGCCAAGTGAGTGCCACATAGTGCAACTGAGTGCCCACTTTTTTCAAGCTTTTCTAGCCTCCCCTACCTAGAATAGCCTAATATGGGTGTCTACCCTAGGTAATAAGGTTGAAGGATCGATTGGTGTATATTAACATTGTCGAATGCTTCCCACTATGAGTTAGTCTTTTTCTAAAACTTATAGTTTTTATAGCACTTATAAGCGCTTACACTCTCAATAGACACTTACATTAAACTACACTTAACTCCCCAAGACAGATGCACTTACACTTACATCACCTCGATATTTTTGAAGCCCATTGATGCCTCAACTTTGATGCACCAGCATAAATGCCTCAGCATTAATGCCGCAGCATTGATGCCTCCATTAATGGCTCAGCATTGATGCCTCAGCATTAAGTCAACTTTGAAGGTTCATCTTTGATGAGTCATCTTTGATGCTTCATCTTTGAGACCATCTATATTGTGATTCATTTTGATGAACTCATCCTTTGATGGCTCATCTCTACCCTACAGCAAAGAACAGAGTTAATATTAATGTTAACCTATGTTATAAACTGATCACCAGGAAGCATGATCTCTCCGCGTGAAGTCCCACGAACCCGCACGCGCAGGTGCGACCCGCCGCGTCCCGTCCGCCGCGTGCGCCGCAGGCGCATTTTTCCGCGTACCCCGTCGCTGTGCGCCCGCAGGCGCATATTTCCGCGTACCGCCCGCCCGTGCGCCCGCAGGCGCATATTTCCGGCCGATGAAATATATATATATATATTATATATATATATATTATATATATATATATATTATTTTATATTATATATATATATATATTATATATATATATATATATATTATATATATATATATGAGTCTTCACATTTTATTTCATACTTAACATTTTCAAAGATTTCTTTTCAAATATACATGAGTCATTCATTTTTATTTCATACTTAACATTTTCTATTAAAAACATTTTTCGCGAACCTAAAACTGTAAATCATTAGATATTATTTAACACATATTTAATTAACATTATTTTTACTTAATACTTTTTATTAATACTTTTTAATTTATAAATTTTTTAAAAGTGTATGTAAGAGGGACAATGATTCAGAGTGTCAAATATATAGAATGTTTCTCTTACTCAAATTGTACGAAATTTTATTAAAAACATATGATTTACATTAACCATAAGTCAGTAAAGCAGTAAAACAATGACCTACTAATTACCTGACACCTAGGGGATTAGTATGCCTTTGTTTTACTGCTTTTGTTTTAACTTTCTGCTTTAATACTACTGCTTTAACTCATGTTTATCTGCTTTTAAAACTCTTTTTACTGCTTTAAGCTCAAACTTTGCCGCTTTATGATCTATAAAACATTTTAACTCTCTGCTGTGTACTGCTTTAACTTCATAATATTTATTAACATTATGTTTTTCTTTTATTAATTTTTATTTTGTTTTAAATATTGTTCCTAGTACTTCAATTGCGACTTAGGTTTTATGCTTCTAAATCTCTAAATTGTATGTAAAGAATAAAAATTCAGAGTGTCTGATATATAACATTTTATTTTAATAAAATTGTACGAAATTATATTAAAACAGATTTTTTTTATATTTGAAGAAAGTTTTATTACGGTAAAAAATATAAAGGGAAGTGCTGATTATAACCCTAGGGGATTAGTATGGCTTTGCTTGAAAAAGTTACTTCATTTACTTTCTGCTTTTTTGCTACAGGCATGAGTGGCTGTTTCTAATTGCTGCTTTACTGCTTTACGTGCTGCTTTATTGCTTTAACTTTCTGCTTTACTGCTTAACTTTCTGCTTTTACTTTTTTAACTCATATGTTTTACTACCCCTATCCTATATTTATTAACATTATGTTTTTTTTATTTTATTTTAATCACTTTCTTTATTTTATTTTTATTATTGATTTTTTTATTTATTTTATTATTAATTTATTATTTTTAATACCTTGTTTTTGGATTTATAACGTAAAAGTTTTTGCTAGGTTGTTTTTATTTTTATTTTAATCTGTGGAGTAGGAGTTGAGGGTCGCAAAGTATGGCAACCATTATTTTATTATTTTTTATTATCTTATTTTTATTTTTATTTTTATACGTAGTGTTTTTTACTTCAAGCCTATTGTTATTTATTTCTTAGAACACACACCACACACACACACACACACACACACAAACACACCACACATTCACTATGACACTTATACACAGCATTCACTATGAACTTATACCCACATTCACGTATGACAACTTATACACACATTCACTATGACACCTTATACACACATTCACTATGACAACTTATACACACATTCACTATGACACTTAATTTACCCATATATTTTCATTTACACCTTACATCACACCACACAATTGTCGCTACACACGCAGATTTACTTACATTCAAACAGATTTACTTACACTCACACCCACACACACAGATTTACTTACACTGCACACAGATTTACTTAAACACTCACACACAGATTTACTTACACTCCATAGATTTACTTACACTCACACATTTACTTACACTCACACACAGATTTACTTACACTCACACAGATTTACTTACACTCACACAGATTTTTACACTCACACAGATTTATTACACCACGCACACTCACTTACAATATAACGTATAATTTATTAACATTTTATGTTTTAATTAACGTACATTTATATTAATCATTCAATATAACTAAAATTATTTCAAAGTTTCTTTAATAACTTCTAATAATAATCATCATTATCTTTGAACAAAGATTTATTATTAACTGTTTAATACTTTTGTTTATAAATTTTATAATATAAGTTTTAAAATAACTTTTTACTAAAAAATTTGTGATTTTATTAAACATATATTTTTACGTACTTAAAGCAATAAATAGTAAATCAGTAAGGACAGCCCTAGCACCCCTCTCACCAAGCCTATGTCCGTTTTGGTTCTAGTGACTTACTGCTTTACCATCATCTTTTTGCCATGTTATAAGTATAAAATAACAAAATAATTCTTCTCTGCTAAATATATGTATTTTTATTAAAAATTTCTTTCATAGGTTCTTAATTTAAAATAAAATTTTCACTTACATTTATATTATCCGCTCAATTATAACTAAAATTTTCAAAGTTTTTTAAATATTGGATTTTCTTTATTATTATTATTATTATCTATGTACATTGAAAATCCAATAACGAGAAAACACAACAACCCGACGCCTTACAGATACGAAACTGACGCTGACCTCTCTCTGTAAAATGTGTTGAAATAACTACTTAGGTCTAAATTTAGATATATCCTTTTGGTACCGGGCGATTTAGGCCTAATTTCCGGTCAAAATATATTTCAAACTGACCTTTTTCTGTAAAGGTGGTGCAATATCTACGTTAGGCTTAAATCGAGGCCTAAATTTGGATAAACCTTTTTGTTATCCAGGCTGATTTAAGCCTAATACTAGGTCAAAGGTAATATCAGTATAGACAATGATGAGATCATGTTATTATTATTTATAAATATATTTTCAAACTGAACATGCTGGAACGGTAAGATCTTTAAGCAGGAAGAAGGAAATGTTTACCTTTTCTTGTGAGTGGACGGAGTAATCCTTTTCTCTATATGACGGTATGATTGGTCGAGAATTATTTTTATCGCTTTTAGGTATGAAAAATATGTTTTTTATCCTGAGACTTATCTGTGATTGGATGAAAATTATTTTTGAGGATGTTTTAGGTCCAAACTCATTTTAAATCATACTCGTTTTCGCTCTTAAGCGGTGCACCAAGTTCTCGGGTTTGTAATAAAAGTGCTCTATTTTCACTAAGTGTATATGATGATTCACCTTAACAGGTATACCTCAAAACATTGTCCAGCTGGGAAATCAAGATCCGGAAGTAGGTTTCATTCTTATATAAAAGAAAACCGTGGATTTGAATTTTTCCAGTGTGCTACCCAATCACCCTGTTTATAATACCAAGCGTTTTTTCGTGAGTCCAGATGAATTACTTTGTATATGTAATCATACTGAGTGGTTTACAGAATACTTTAAACCAGCTCAGCTTTAAACTGGACGAAACAGTCATTAGCCTGTGCGAAGAAACCAGCGATAAGCAACTTATTCTAGCATTTTATAAACATCAAAACATCAGTTTTGGACGTAGTATGGGAGAGCATATGAAACATCAGTATTTGAACCTACACATCTTTTGGATTCTACATTTCAGGCCTAGCGAAGATGAAATATATGTTAGAGGGTACGTAAGCTCATGTTAATACAGCTGAAGAGACATATGTGTTATCTAATTTTTAACCGTAATTCATTACATGTTATACCAAGACATACTACGCATTTAAGAAACCTGATCGATGATCCTACGGTTATCATCGACCGCCTTAGTTCTATAGACGTACAGAATTTCATTTATCTACTTAAACAATGGCAAGAAAGTATTTATGCAGGTGACCAGAATGTATATACTATGATATCGAGCGGGAACTTTTTAACGTATGTGTTAACTGAAGGTATTACTGAGACACGAAACTATATATCGATAATGATTAAATGATTGGCAATATCTGCAAAGATTTGGGAGAATCTTTCAATATAAAATATCATAAACATTATGTGTAAATGTATGTGAAGGGTGTTACATATACATAATAATTCCTGTATTATATTTAATGTTGACCATAAATAAAATCATGTATATATTTAATTTTGGCCTATTATATATTATATACTATATTATATATATATATATATATATTATATATATATATATATATATATAATATTATATATATATATATATTATATTTATATATATATATTATATATAAATTACTGTAGATTGATATTAAAATTCTTAATTATATAGTAAAGTTTTTATTATCTTATTTTTCTTTCTTCAATACATAGCACACGGCAAGATAAGCAGTTTAAATGAAAAGAAACGCGCAAGGTTCAGGATACTGAAAAAACATGTTTTCATACCTAAAACAGCGATAAATACTTCTCGACCAATACATACGAGGTATATAGAGATAAGGGATTCTTCCGTTTCATCACAAGAAGGTAAACATTTCCTTTTACTGCTTAAAGTCTTACCGTTCCAGCATGTTTCAGTTTTGGAAATTATTTATAAAATAATAATACATTGATTCTCGATTCTTGTCCTATACTGGATTACCTTTTGACTAGTATTAGGCTTAAATCAGCCTGGCGATACAAAAGGTTTATCACTATTTATACTAATTTTAGGCTACGTAGTTATTGTCACCACCTTTTACAGAAAAAGGTCAGTTTGAAATTATTTTTTGCCCGGGATTAGGCCTAAATCGCCCCGGGGTACAAAGAAGGATTATCCTAAATTTAGACCTAAGGTAGTTATTTCAACCATTTTCATAAGGAGAGAGGTCCAGGTCATTTGTTTGTATCTGTTAAGGATGCGGGTTGGTCTGTGTTTCTGTGATTGGATT
>JABUQX010000105.1:0-10000 GCA_015478945.1 Trachelipus rathkii
AGAGAGATATAGGAGGATATATATTAGTATATTATAGTATATATACTATATATATATATAATATATAGTATATATAGTCTATAGTATAGTATTATATATTATATGTATAGTATAGGTATATATATATATAAGTATATATATTATTATCTTATCATTTTAAGCTCACACTAAAATTTAAAAAATAAGCTTGTCCGATATTGCATAACATTCCTTCATAAAGATGAATCGTCGTGAACGGGCAAGGTAATAAAAAAAGGGCCTATATATATAGTATATTTATATATAGTATTATATATATATGATATATCATATCCTAGTAGTAGTATATATACTAGGTATATAGTATAGTATATATATATATATAATAATAATACTATATATGATATATATATATATTATTTATTAGTTTTACCCTTTAGCCATTATACATTAGAGAGTTATATTTTAATGTTGGTATTCGCGAATTCGCTATTATGCAGTAAGACTTGCCAAAAATTTCAACCGCCTTTTTTTCTATTTAAAATTCATATTTAATTTATTTTATATTAGTATCTTTTTCCGTGAATTATTAAAAAGTATAAATATTAATTTCAATGGATATTGAAAACCATTTAAATATAAGAATTTAATGTAATGAAATTATTTTCCTAATAGTGGTAATATTAGTGTTACTAGTAATATGTTTCAAAATTGAAATTATATATGAAAATAAATTAACACTATTGCTTGCCAAGTACGTTCCATGTTTTGTGTATGAACTCCTGTATCTTTGTCTACAAAAATTTTTTTTTAGAAGAGCCACAATCCATATAAAAAAAAACTACCACAGCTACGCTACCAGGAAAAGGAAGACATTGCTGGAATGCTGGTCAAATATTTTAGTGCTGAATATTGTATAATAAAAAAAAATCGGGTCATGTTAATTTTTTCTTACGTTCTTTGGTGAAGTTTTGTTAATAATGTAAAAGTAAAATTTACCCTATGAAAGAGAAAATAAGTTATTCAATATTTACAGTAGGCTATTTGGTGAATCTCGATAAATTTTTATTTCTTTTCTTTTTAATTTTTTTTTATTTCCGTAAGGGTTGTTTGTTTAAAACATTTAATTTAAATTATTAAACCTTATTGGTGCTGAAAATAGTGTTTCATGTGTTCTTCAATATTTTAATTATTTGTTATTGTATGTTTCTTTAGTCTTTATAACATGTACATTAAAACAAAGAGGAAATTAAATATTTGTCAACACAGTGTGTGTTATGCAATAACTACTTTGAGGGAAGCGTTAGATGAATGCGATTATTTTTTTAATGTGAAATTCTAATCCTTAGGTTAGGTTATGTAACGTTATGGTTGTTAGTTAGGTAATGTTAGGTTAGTTTAGGTTAGGTTAGATCTAACGTTAGGAATAGCGTCAGGTTTAAGTTAAGTTAAACTTAGGTTTAGGTAAGGTTACATAGGTTAGATTATGGGGTAGATTAGGTTATATTGTATTCGATCTAGAAAGTTCAATTTGTTAAAAATAAAATTTAATTATTTCACAGGTTTGTGCTGAATTGGCTTCAAATTATTCCAATTATGCATTGGTGGACAAAACATGACGGTGGAAATAGATTAAACATGCTTATCAAAAATATTGAAAGTACGTGAGGTGTTTTAAATATAAAGCTTTAAAAATAAAGGAATGAACAGAAAGATGATTGATTATGATATTTGGCGAGTATGCGTGAGTAAGAAGAAATGAAGGAAAAAACATCTATTGGAAGAATATCAGATGATTGCAGAATTTAAACATATACAACGTATATATATTATAGTATTATGACTATATATATATATATTATATAGTATATATATTTATATATATTATATATAGTAGTATATATATAATATATATATATTATATATATATGTAGTTATATATATTATATATATATCTATATATATATAATATATATTATAATTATATATATATATATATATATATATAGTAATGATAGTTAATTATATATATATATATATATGTATATATTAATATATATATATATATATATATATATATATATATAATATAATATATAATATATACTATATATAGTTATATATAGTGATATATATATATATATATATATATATATATTATATTTTAATTATATATAATATATAGTATTATATATATATATATATATTATATATATATATAATATATAATATAATGATATATATTATTAATATACTATATATATATAATATATATATATAGTAATATTATATATATATTATAAAAAGGAATGTATTGTTGACATTATAAAACTTCAACTTCATTAATATATTACCTATTAATGTAAGTTATTTTTTTTACCAGTACGATTTTAAAAATTTAAACTAAGTTGTAAAAAAATTTAACTAAAAGTTTATGAGTTAGAGAAAAACGTAAGGATTTATTAACATGAACCAAAAAATCATATCTCAAAACCTACAATAGCTACAGGGAAAAGGAATACATTTTTGAAATCCTGGTAAAATTGTAGATTTGAAAATGTAAAAAAAAAAATAAATAAAAAAATTATTGTTAATAATTATAGTAATATGAGTAGAAGGCCTATTTAGAGACCTTTTATACGTTACTCGTTAAAATAAATAGACTTTCTATTAAATTTTGTTTTGTTTTTTAACTAAAGAATACCCAAGGGTATACCGCACCGATGGCAGGAGTCGGGGTCTCTCGGCCTTCCGGAAAACTACGGGGTAGGACTAATTCCCCCTTTCCGGGGAGGGTCTCCGGAACCCCCACTTTTGGTATTTGGGTGTCGCGGGGATTCCTTCGCCCCTCCCCTACGGGGTATGGAAAACGTCCCCCCCTGTGTTCCCCGTCGGCTCAAGCCCCCTACATTGCCATGTAATACCTTTACAAATAATATATATATATACTATGTCCCCCGCCGGCTCGAGCTCCCCCCCAAAAAAAAAAAATAGCCGATTTTTTTGTTGATTTTTTTTTTTTTTTTTTTTTTTTTTTTTTTTTTTTTTTTTTTTTTTTTTTTTTTTTTTTTTTTTTTTTTTTTTTTTTTTTACATTTTCCGCACTAAAATGTTGCTAGGATTCCAACAATGTATTCCTTTTTCCTGTAGCTATTGTAGTTTTTGAGATATGGATTGTGGCTCTTCTAGATGCTGGCCTTATTATTATTATTATTTTTTTTATTATTATTATTATTATTATTATTATTATTATTATTATTATTATTATTATTATTATTATTATTATTATTATTATTATTATTATTATTATTATTATTATTATTATTATTATTATTATTAATTATTATCTATTAATATTATTATTTATTATTATTATTATTAGTATTATTATTATTGGATTCAACTATTGTTTTTATTGCTATGACTCTTACTGTTATTTTAAACGATTATCGAACAATGCAGTAAAACGATCTAAAACCAATGTATTAATATATGCCAGATGTAGACTATAAAATATACATGAGCTAACTCAAAGAACTAATTTTAGTGTTTCTTTGTTCTTTTCTTCGTGTACTAAATCTTTCTCTCGCCAAGCCATAAGTGCTTGCGAGATTTGAAATAATTTTTCTCCAGTTTCACAACAATATTAGATAGTAAACCAAGCCTTGACAAAATTAGGCTTGCGAAATCAAAAAAGAACCCATATATATATATATATATAATTATATTATATATATATATATATATTATAGTTATATATATTATATATATATATATAATATATATAATATATATATATATATATAATATATATATATATATTATTATATATATATATATATATATATATATATATAATGACTTTTTTTTAAATTTCATTTCATTTCTTTTAACTGTGAAGCCCTTTTTTTAAATAAAGCATTCTTTTGACTTTAATCACTCATTTACTAGGAGAAATTGTTAATATTAGTTAAAACCAATACCGTTATATTAAGAAAATAGCACTATTACAAAATTTTTACGAAATAAAAATGTGTTCGAATCAATATAATCAACATGGTAAACTCATTCATAGCATTAAATTATATTTAAGTAAATATATAATAATAGATGAAATTAATAAATTAAATTTATCTGGACATTCGCAAAAAATATTCAGCCAGAAAAGAGACATATGAACTTCACAATATAAAGTGTCCAGTTTTATTTTCAGGAATATAGTCTGGACAAAAATAAGAGAATTGCATCAAATGTAGTACGTTAAATTGTTATAATATATTTTAATTAAATATCTTGATGGCTTTAAAATAATGACTATTTAGTTCATTATACAAAATGTATTTCATTTTTAACTTGTGTTGTTTATATTTTATTTAATTAAATTATTAATTATTTTTAAATTATTTAATACTACTTCTTTCACGTTTTCTTTCTTCGTTTTAAAACGACAGCCCCAAAGTCTAATTTTTTTTTTGAGCCATCTGCCTTTGACTTTAATTTATCCCCAAAACCGCCCCCAAACATTTCTCCATTCCGAAGCAAAAATGATAATTTTTTCCTTACTTTTAAATTAGGAGTTTTAAGATTATTTAGAAATTTTTGATCCTGTTCGTTACCACTTAAATTAATTGTTAGGATCATATAATAGTAATGTATGAAAAAAAGTAAAAATGAAACAAAACAGGCCCATGTGTATAGCAGAAAAGGTCCGAGAACAATTGCAGAAGCATAAGATGATTGTAGTAGAAGGATGAAAGATTTTAAGCCACAGAATATCGAAATTAGGAGATTCGAGTTTCTCGAGACGTGTTACAGAAGTATTAAGTTTCATAGCACACTCTCCACCGCTTCAGACGGAAATTAATGAAATAAGTTATAGTTGGATACCTTAAACGAGTTAGAGGATGAATTCTTAGCCATCTGTATCTCAGACAAGAGCAAAAGATTATGGTTAGAGTTAGACGAGGTGGTATTCCCAAGCGGATGCAGGTTAGAGTGTAAGCACGCGGATATTGTAAGTCCAATAAAAGCTGGCGCTACGGAAACCTGCCAGCACATATACACACACGCACACACCTACACACGCCTACACCTACACATACAACAACAAAATTATAACAAAAAACAAAAACATACAAAACAAAAGAGAAATCCGAGATAAAATTGTTACATACACAAAACCTAAACTAAAAATCTTCTTGCTAAATTAATTAAAAATCAAATTTGTACAATGTAAAAAATAAAATTAAACTTATATAACTTTTCCCCACTCGAATAGACAGTATTATACTTTGATAAAAAACCTACAACCTATCAAAAATTGAACGAAAAAAATTTACAACTAGAACTTATATTTTAATTAAAACACCGATTGCAGAACTTATAAGACTGAAACGAATAAATGGTTACTATATGATACTTATTTAATCAAACTTTTTAATTAAAACAAATGAAGGTTAGATAAACCTACATAAATTCTTAAACACGAACACTCGGCATAATAACTTAATATATATATATATATATATATATATATATATATATATATATATATATATATATAATATATATATATATATATATATTTGTAAACATATTTATAGTATATAAATTTAAAATAATAAATATAATTTTTAAAAAACTTTCATCTGTTTTATGGCTTTTTACATACAGTATAGCATAAACGATATATATTAGAGCATATCTCAATATTATATATACTACCTATATATATATATAGATATATAATATATATATATATATAAATATATATATATTATATATATATATATATATAAGGATATTACTTGTGTGTGTGTGGTTCGGACAACTACATTTTAGTTTAGTAGTAAAATGAATTTTTGTTCAGTGTTTGACCCTTTTTAAAGATTTTGACCTCAGACTGTGAATGAATAGCAACTTTAAATTAAATCAAATCTCAAATTTCCTTTTAATTTATATTTTAATTTTTCATTAAAAATATTTTTATTTATGGAAAAGAAAATTAATATATAAAAATGTTGCTCTTCTTTTTCTTTTAGGATGAAATATTAATTTATAATTTTCAATTTTAGTGATATATCTTTTATCCCTTTAAATAAGATGAGTAATGTTCTAGTTTCAATTAAAACAATAGATTTTGAACACAAATATCATATATTCGATATGTTGATATTAAAATATCGAATTATTAAATATTCGACATCTCAGTTTTTATAAAAAAAATGCAAATAAAATACTCAAAATAATTTAAAATGTTGCAAAGAATAGAAACAATTCTTAAAAATGATGCAATGAAGCTTGATTACAAAAACTAATTAAAATTCATACAGTGTTACTGTAAATCTTTCTAATACAGATTACATTCCGAATCAAATCTGCTAAAATTTAGTTTGACTCTAACTGGAATAAAAAATTGCAGTGTGAGCTAAATAAGCTTGATAAATATAGGGCCTAGTTATAATTATGACAGTTAAATTTAAACAATTACAGTTTTCTTTTAAAAGCGTATAGTATTTAAAATAAATATTACTTTAAACTTTAAAGCTTATTGAGCAGTTACAGTTTGATTGCATGCTGAGTTTAACAATTACGCTCTTAATGCAAAATTCAAATTGAATAAAAATAATTTAAAAGTTTCATTTTCATTTCGAACATACTTTGAACTAATTTAGTTAATTGCGGATTAATTTAAATATTAAAATTGTTTCAGTTGATCCCAAACTCATTTAAACATTTATACTTTTAAGCAGCAAGAATTTAATTTGAAACCAATTTAAAATTTTAACAGTTAACTGTTAGCTGATTCAAATTCACATTTTTAAATAGCTGCAACTTAATTTCAAACATACTTTAAACTTTTAACTGTTAATTCAAAGTTAATTTAGTTATTTTCATTTCAAAACATTATTAATTTGATAAAAAATTAAATAAAATTGTTGCAGTTAATTGTAAGTCTATTCAAACATTGGCATTTTTAAACAGCTATAATAGATTTCAAAGATTCAAACTGTTATTGTTGATTGCAAGCTGATTCAAGCATTCATATATATATATATATATATATATATATATATATATATATATATATATATATATATATATATATATATATATATATATATATATATATATATATATATATATATATATATATATATATACAGCTGTTATTTATATTTCAACATACTTAAAATTGCTTTAGTTGATTGAAAGTTGATTCAAATATTTACATCTTTAAACATTTGCAATTGATTCAAATCATCTTCAGTTTGTTTGAAAGCCGATTTAAACATTCAAATTGGATATTTAAAGAGATTTCAAACATCTTCAAAACTGTTAGAGTTAATTGCAAGCTGTTTTAAACATTACCATTTTAAAACAGTTGCATTCTGACTTCGATTTAAAACGTTCGGTCAATTACAGGTTAATTTAAATATTTGCATTTAAAATATGTTAAATTTAAGTTCAAACCTACTCAAAACTATTACAGTAATTTTGCAAGACTAATTTGCTTATTCTTTTTTTTTAACTTCAATTAAAATTACAAAGCGATTGATGATAATATTCGTTATAACTAATTTCGTATGTCCTCCATTAATATTTTTTATATTCACTCTTTAAAAACCAAAAGCCCTTACAAATTAAATTCTAATTTGATTTCCACATTAATTTGCATATTAATTGCGAAAAATTAATTTACTCGAGTCTTCATTTGACATCGTCAAAAAAAAGTTGAAGAGATTGAAAAAAAAGTTTTGTCAATTGTATTATAAAATATAAGAGACTAATTTGTTTCCCAAGCGCAAATGGAAGCCAAATTGGGATCTTGAAAATTTATAATTGAAAATTTGAAATTCAAAATCAAAAAGATAAAAACTTTTTTTTCAATTTTTAATTTCTTTTTAAATTCTCTTTCTTTTTGAATTTTTAAAAAATTTTATTTTTAAATTTTTTTAATTTAATGCAACTCTCGTAACTTTTTATTAATAAAGTGTGAATTTAAATATTCAACAAATTCTTTTCCATACTTCAATATGAAATATTCTTCATTTAAAATTTCACACCTGACATAATTCTACCTAGGTCTGATTGGGTGTAAAGCCATAACGTGAATAAAAGTACCATATATATATATATATATATATATATATATATATATATATATATATATATATATATATATATATATATATATATATATATATATATATATATATTTGGACAAAATTCTGAGAATGCATAAAAAATAATACACAATCAAGAACAATCTCAAATACCACCACACTAAACACAGCCATCCAAAACTTTACTTTAATAATTCAAAAAGCTGCAAACCTAAATATAACTCGGGGATACATCAAAAAATACAACCCTACACTCACTCCCGAAATATCAAACTTGATTAAGCAACGAAACCTACTAAAAAAATCAGCACAGCAAACACACCAAATTAAAATACAAACCAGTCATTTAAGCACACAAATTACAAACCAAATCAAACCACATACTTCAAATAATTTTCAAACCCAACTAACAAAAACCTATAAAACACAAACAACAATAGAATGTGAAGCAAAATAAAAATACGAATCTATCAAAAATCCCAACACTCAATCCCCACAAACAACAAAGCAACACACCAACACCCTCGCAACACATTTCGCAAAACAAAGTCATAAACCCACCCATCCACAAAATAGGAAAATATTTCAAATCATTTAAGAAAATAAAAAGCAACCACGCCCAAACAATAGAAATAACACCAACAGATATTAAAAACGACCAAAAAGACCCTCAAGAAAATCACCAGCAAACCGGCGTAAGATAATATTTCAAACATCCACATTAAACACACTAGGAAAAAAAAAAAATCAAAACACTAGCTCATTTAGTGCACATATACAACAGTTCATAAATTTAAATCGCATTCACTTCCTCTGGAAAAAGAGCATATCACCCAAAGGTTTAAAAATCAAGAAAAAACTCTTCAAACCTCTCTTCCCTATCGCCCAATTCCATTGCTATCCACATCTTGTGTAAAATTCCTAGAAAAGCTCATACTAAACATAATAAAACCACACATCCCCAAACAAAAGTTTCAACATGGCTTCCAACAAAACCATTTAACCACAACAGTCTCGTAAACATTATAGCAATCCATAATAGTCGCTTCAATCGCAAGGCCCACACATAAAACATTTACTAATAGCGATTCCGACAAATAAAACATGGCTTTCCGTCACAGTCCCAGACACAAATTTAATACAGAATAATAAGATCAAAGATATCCCCATTAACTTAAAGAGAAATGGTTTTATCAAACTTCCTTCGGAAGAACGCGCTCAAAACAGTTTAACAACAAAAAATCACGTCACAGTAAGTCAATTAAAAACGGGTACCCAAGCGAAAATCCTATTCCCCTACAATCTTCATCTATTCACAGCATGATTTACCTCAACCACAAAACAGGCCACACAAACATAACAACCTCATCTGAGACATTACCAATAGCTCCATACACACCAGAATTCTTAACATAGCAATCGCTTCTAACATACATACATCAACCAAAATACAGACTTGGAATAACGGATAATAGAATGTCCAGCATCACAAAGATATTCTCATTACACTAATCAATAACAGCCGTCAACTTTCCGTCAACCCCTAATTTCCTAAATAACCATCGGCTATCCCAGTAAGCAAAATACCCAAAATTTTGGGAGTAATCATTGACACACAACTTTCTTCAAAACAACAATAGAAAGCATAACAAACATCTGCAAAACAGGAAATTGAACATCTTAAGGAACCATAGCTGGGCACTGTCATTAAAAAAGTAACAAACAGATATCACTCAACCATATACACAATTCATCCGCCCCATCATTGAACTACCGTAACGCCTCACCAATAATGACATCCGTTTTTATTAACCAAAGGGAAAAATGAAAAAATTCCAAACAACCCAAAAAATTCACCCAATTATAACATGATGAACATTAACAACCTCTTAACAA
>JABUQX010000105.1:22500-42500 GCA_015478945.1 Trachelipus rathkii
CTTATGTCTGATGACCAACAGATCGGCTAAGAATTCATCCAGCTAACTCGTTTAATAAATCCAAACTGTAACTTATTTCATAATTTTCGCCTGAAAGGTGGAGTATGTGCCTATGTAAACATAAACACTCCTTAACACGTCTCGAGATCTCGAATCTCCTAACTTCGATGTTCTCTGGCTTTGACAAAATCTTTCTTCCTTCTACGACAATAATCTTGTGCTTCTGCTACGGCTCTCCTAAAAGAACGGAGTTTCACGCCTTTTTTGATGATCTTGATATTTCTCACGAAGACTACTATACCTTCTCATCCAAATACTGAGTCCTCTAATTAAGGGGATTTCAATGTACACAACACGGAATGGTTGGGGTCCTCTCATACCGATTTAGGTGGAGGAAGCCGAATCATTCAGCATTCTCAAACGATCTGGAGCAACTAATTAAAGAAACCACACACATCCGGATCGTCCAACCAATTCTTGAACACACTTGATACCTATGTTTCACCATAGTCTTTCTCTTATACACCACTTTCGCCTCCTATCGGTAATATCACCACAACCTTAATATCTCTAATTTTAATACTTTCTTCTCAAACAGCTCCATCCTGCCCTAAACATATTCTTTCTGGCACTTTAACCTGGCCGAATAGGGGTCTTTGCGTTCGCTTCTACGAAAACTATAACAGGAAGGACTGCTTTGATCTCTGGTGAGGCTTCGACTTAAAAGATAAGGAGGGAGCTGTAATCGTTGATGGCACGAGCAAGTTCATTCCTTCTTCAACTAAATCTTTCTCTCTTCATAATCCATGGTTCGATCGTGCTTGTTCTCTGACCATTCAGGCTAGAGACAGTGCGTATCGGGAGTGAAAAAATTCTCGTTCTCCTATCACTCTCGCTAATTTTCATTCAGCTAGAAATCGTTGCAGGGATACTCTTCGACGAGCAAAGCGGCTTTCATCAAACGAAAGTGCGCTAACCTCCTTGGTCCTCCTATTGACAAATCTTTCTGGGCTTCTTGCCAAAAACATCTCTAAAACTTCTGTAAATCTGCCTTTCCTCCTCTTATTCGATCTGATGGTTCTGTTGCTAATTCTCCAACTGAAAAGGCCAATTTCTTCGGCCTCTCTGTTTTCTTCTAATTCAACCCTTGATGACTCTGGCAATCCTCCTCCTCCTCTCAGGTGTCCTATGTCTTTGCCTGTGATTACATTTGATCGGGTGCATGGCTCCTGAAATCTATGAACGTTAGGAAGGCGGGTGGCCCGGATGGCATTCCTCCCCGAGTTTTTGAGGGAGTGTGCTTCCGTGCTATCCCGCCCCTCGTTCAACTATATTCTCTATGTCTCAATACTACACTTTCCCTCAGTGTTGGAAGAACGCTCATGTCCAACCTACCTATTCCCCGAAAAAAGGAAAGCCGCTCTGATCCTTCTAATCTATCGCCCATAGCTCAAACTTGTATTCTATCTAAGAATCTTTGAACTCTTCTCACTCTCATTTCTTTAGATCATCTTTGGGAATCTCAATTCACATCTTTTCCGATCGCCAGTACGGCAGGTTACTGGCGGATATACTTTCCTACTTAGTTTTTATGGTTTCCGCCCCTTAGGAACTACGGGAGATTGCCCGTGGTGGCGTTGACCATATCAAAGCATTTGACCGGGTATGGCACGCGTCACTGCTCTCCAGCTCCCCTCCTTTGGGTTCCCTTCTTCTTGCTTACTTATGTCTATTTTTCTTTCAAATCGCTCAATATCGGCTGTTTTTTGATGGGGCGACTTCTTTCTTTTGTCATAGTGGTGTTCCTCAGGTTCTGTCTTATCTCTAACTTTATTCCTACTTTTCAATTTAATGATCTTCTCTACCTGCACATGCTAACTTCTATTCCTCATATGCCGATACTCAACCCATCTTTCTTCAACTCAATTTCAATTCTGCCCTCTTTAACCTCTATTGCCTCTCGGTCTAATCTTTCCGATTCTATTCTCGCTGATATGGATAGAAATTTCCGGGTGTGGTCGTCTGAACCTTGTGAAATTCAATTCTTTAAAAACTCAACAAATCTAAAATCCCCTTTCTAGACACCTTCAACATTTGCCTATTCCTTTCGATGGTTTCTCCTCGTCTCTCCTGTTGCAATATAACATCCTTCGCCTTAACATAAACAAAAATGTCTTGGAAACCTCATCAACAACGGTTGCTAGGGCAGCCTCAAAGAAACTGGGAGTTCTGTTTTTTGACTGCGAGACTTTTTCCCTCTTCTCAGTTGCTCCAGCTAATACAGGGCTCAATCCGCCCTTGTATGGAGTAATGCCTCAATAATCTGGAGGCTCTTGGTTTCACCAAAAGCTTATAAATGTTGTATTTTCCACTTCCCTTGACCCTCTATCTTGCGGCGGATGTTGGTGCTTTAATCTCTATTCTATGGTAGGCAGCGGTAGGTCCTTCGAGGGAGCTGCCTATCACCCTCGCGTACCTACTTTACGCTGCCCTCGGTAACTAGGGGTGCGTGTCCTCTACATGAGTTTTGTGTGGATGTAGGTAACTCCATGCTAGTTCGCTGGGGTGCTTCCTTCTTTCCTGCACATCCTGTTCCTGTGGAATTCTCTTCCATTTCTGTGTTTCCTGCTGAATTTTCCCCCACTTTAAAGCCTGCGTCTGTGCTCATCTGCGTATTTTGCGTTAGTTGATGACTTCTGAGGCGTGTCACACACCCTCCTTGAATAGGGTTCTGCCGTGAGTGGTGGTGACAACTGTAATATATATATATATAAATATTATATATATTATTATATATATTATATATATATATATATAATATAATATAAGGGTCTAATCTAGATGATATGCCCAGTTTTGAAGTAGTACAAGTCCATTTCTAGAACTTACATTTTAGTTTTCAAATTTTTGTTTTTAGGGGTAAATTTTATTTAGGCAAGTTTGAAGTTAACAAGTTAAATTTAGTTAAGTTATTAAAGTATTTAATTTTAAGTTAGGAATAAAAGTACTCAGATTTTAAATTTGGCTTATCGAGATTATACTGTTTTAAAAACATTTTTTGTATTTTCATTAAAAGTATATTAGATTTGAGTTGTTGACTTCACAAGTTTTTTTTTTTAAAAAAAAAAATTGTATATAAATAATGGTGCTTAGATATCGTACTTTTTAAGACTTTTGTACCAATTCCAAACATTGGGGCATATCATCTACCATAAAGATCCTAGATTATATATATATATTATATAATATATATATAATTATTATATAATAATATTTACTATATATATATATAATATAATATAATATATATATAATTATATATCTGAGATGGGGATTTCCGGTAAATAAGCGTGACAATCCCCGGAATTCTTTTATTCAAATCACAAAATAATATAAACCAAGTTGTCTAGGGTATAACTTAATGTAGACCACTACTTCAGATACAGAAGTTCGATAAATATTCACGAAGACTTTCTGAATGTTGATTGCTTCTAAGTCACTAGAGGACTTCAACAGACTATCAGTAGTCAATACAATGAATAATTATGAAGAGTTCCTTTTGACTTGCGAGCTAATCACAAAATTCTCCTTTTAGATTTGTAAGTTATTCTTCAGTAAATATTCACAAAGAGTTCCTTTTATATTCTTCAATAAATATTCACAAAGTCTTCCTTTTAATTCATAAGTTATTCTTCAATAAATATTCACAAAGTCTTCCTTTTAATTCGTAAGTTATTCTTCAATAAATAGTTTCTGAATATGGCTTGTAGTCAAGTTCAAAGTCTTCAAGTGATTTCAAAACGTATTAAGTCTTTCTTCAAAATAACTTTCTATAAGTTCTTCTCAGGCATCTATCTCTCAAAAGTATTTTTCTTTAAATATTCACAAGACACTATGAATTCTCTCTTCAAAATCAATATTCCACCAATGTCTTTCAATTGTATAAAATATCTATCCGATCTGTATTCTTCTTATAACTCTTTTTTGCCGTAGAGTTTTATTGAAAACAGAATCTTCTAAATATGAATTTGATACAAGAGACAGGTCTCCAACGATAGATTTCCAACAAGAGATAGAACCCGTGTGAGAACAAATCGACTTCTATTTATAAACTTTCACTGTATCTAGGATGTCAGGTGTGAAGTTACCTTGGGTATCTTTATTCCCACGGGATAATTTTATCTTTAAAATAAAATCTTCTTAAAATATTTTCAAATAGAAATTATCCTTAAATTAATTACTTTTATAAAATAAATAATATTCCCACGAAAATAAATAGATCTATTCGCTCTTCTCTGTGGAGCTTAAAATATTCCTAATAGCATAACACACGCCCCCATTAAGAAAGAAAACAGGGCTTTTCTTTTAACAAAAACATTAATACTTTACATCCCAATCCTCGTCAGATAATCTGCAGCGGTATTCTTCATCCCCTTGATCGATTCAAGCCTAAATTTGTACTTCTGCAAAAACAATGCCCATCTCATTACTTTGGCATTTATGTATTTAGTTTTTTTATATATATATATTAGTATATATATATATATTTATATATTATATAATTATATATATATAATTTACTATATATATATATCTTATTATATAATATATATAAGCGGCTGATGATCCGTCTGCAGAACAAACTCCTTCTCATATAGATAGTTATCAAACTTTCGCACCCCAAATATTATTCCAAGTCCTTCTTTTTCCAGCGTGGAGTAGACCCTTTCCCTTGTAGATAGTTTTTTGCTTGCATACGCTATAGAGAACAGTCCATCATCGAACTCCTGCAGCAGTACTGCCCCTACAGCCACATCACTCGCGTCAGTTTGGAGTACGAACGACTTTTTTACGTTGGGAAGTCGTAATATGGGCTTAATAACCAGTATCCTTTTCATGGTCTTGAATGCTTTCTCCTGAGCTATTCCCCATGACACCTTATTTGGTTGTTTATTCTTAGTTAAATCAGTTAATGGGGCGGCTATTGTTGAGTAGTCGGGTATAAAATTCCTATAGAATCCTGTCAACCCCAGGAATGATCTGACCCCTTTCTTTGTACGCAGCCTTTTTTCGTCCCTGACCTTCTTCACGTTGTCGTCTTGCAGGCCCACTACCCCTTCTGTCCAAATTTCTATCCGCAATCTCGCATTTTGACGGTCTAAGTGTCGCACCCACATTTGCCAATCTACTCAACAATTCTCTTATTTCAGTTATATGATCGTCCCAAGTTTCAGTATGCACAATTATGTCATCCAGGTAACTGTCTGTACTTTTCATTCCCCTGAGTATTTTTCTTACAGCCCTAACCAGAGTTGGGCCTGCATTCATCAGCCCAAATGGCATTCTTAAAAATTCGTAATGCTCGTCTGGCGTTACAAAGGCTGTCTTCGGAATATCTTGGTCCCTTACAGGTATTTCCCAGTAACCCTTACTTAAATCGATTTTTGAGTAGTATTTATCTTTTGCAAATCTGGCAAATATTTCCTCAGTCATGGCCATTGGCTCGGGATCGAATATCGTAATCTGATTTAATTTTCGGTAGTCTGCACAGGCCCTATTTGATCCGTCTTTCTTTTTCACCATCACTATCGGGGATGCATAAGGGGACTCGGACTCCCTGATTACTCCTATTTTTAACATTTCAGTGACCTCTTTTTTTTAGTGTTTCTCTTAGTGCATATGGTATGGTTGGAATATTTGACTAATTTACTTTTTTAGTAATGGGAAACATCGATAGTTAAGTGGTTGATCTCATGTTGCACTATATCCACATTCCCAGGCAGATCCGTAAATACATGATTAAACTCGTTTAGTATCTCTTTTATCTGTGTCTTCTTATCTTCGTCTATTTCAACCCCAATCTTAATATCACCGACGCTCTCCTTAGGTATGCAGTTCCCTAAGACGATCGCGTCCTCTTCCAAATCCGATTCTTCTTTCTCACACTCTTCAAAGTCCACTACACCTACGCACGCGATATGTATATTGTCCGATGTTTCTTCAGTCCTTTATTATATATCCTTTTTAATAAGTTTAGCGTGATAGTCTTAAAACTTTCCGTTGACTTTCACTCATAATCAATCTCGCTCAACGGTTCCAACCAACTTCATAAGGACCTTCCCATTGCAATTCCAATTATATTTCATGAGGAATTTTAAACCAATATGTATAGTGTATACTGTTCTAAAATTTTCTCTCCTTGTCGCTTTTATCGTAATAGTGCTTGTACCTATTTTGGGCTTTTCTAATTCTACTGGCATGCTATTTTTTCAGGTTTCCTCCAGTTTTCCCTCAAATTAAAAAACCATACTGGTAACTGGTCGTTCGCCTCATTTCTTGCTGTCGCTCAGTGATCCAAATTCTTCAAAATCTGCCATAGGTGTTCCTCACGGTCCTTACCATATAAAAGTTCAAAAGACCGCGAAACCCAAAGTCTGGTACCCTCCTATAGTGGCACCTTCAACGATTAAGGAAATAATAAAGGGTTGAGTGTATTCTTATTCACCTCCTGGGTATGTTCGTGCTGAATAAATCTTATTTAACATCTTCATCGCTGCTCTAATCCGATCTTTTCTACCCAAGGCCGCTATAAACAAAAATTGGATGGTACGACTTGTGGCAACAAACTGTTTTCAATCATTTCAATAGCCTATAAAGAACCTCCTTCAATGCATTTTGATACGAACTGTGTCCCCCAGGTCAAGTTAGTATTTCATCCGGTTTTACACCAAAGCCTCTATAAGCAAGTTCCACCAGGAGCTTCCCAAATAGCAACAGTATCTCTGAGGGTCAAGATTGTTTATCTTAAGCGGTACAGCTTGTCAAGGGTTACCTCATGGCATAGTCTACAAGGGTTAGTATATATTTATGCCCTCTTGAGAGGAAGGCACAATCGGTCCTACCATAAGACTCTACCACCCACTCTCAAAACTTGAACCGGAAAGTGTCCCGACAATGAGTGGGACTTTCGTCAGGGGCGTTTTTACTATCTTCCTTTTTGGTACCGTCTTCTGGCATATAGCACAGTGGACCAAAATTCTGCGATACGTCTTCTTTCGATCCCAGGCCAGTAGAACCTGAGAGTGTACCTGTATCAAGTCTTTTTCTGTCAGTATAACTCATGAATTCATACCTTCCTTTCGTAAAGGCTCTTCGGTTACCACGATTTTGTGTCGCAAAATAACGTGCCCTCTTCTTCTTGTTGCAACTTACAAAATCCCCTTCTTTATGTCGTAGAAAGATGTATTTTCTTCTTTGTGTCACTATTTTCGCACAATTATGCCCAGCCCTTTTTTAACGCCTCATCTTTTCTTTGGAATCAATGAATTTTTCGCGAGTAATTTCGTCCTTATATGGCTGTTGGGTGACCTCAGGAACGACTGACCCTTCTTTCTGTAAATCATTTGCACTACTCGCGCGTGGCTTTTCCGCCTGACCAGCAAGGTGTTCTAATGCGTCGTCAAGCACCTCGGTTACTTCCTCTTGCAAGCTGGTCATTTCGCCTGCACATGACATTACTACTTGGCCGTCAGGGTACTCCATTGTATCTTCATGCGCTGTGACCTCTTCCTTCTGCGAATCGCTTATTTTTCTTGCGCGCGACATTACCACACTTTCGACAGGGTCTTCTGCGCTCCTCGCACCAGGAATGTTTTCTATTATTAAGTCGTAGATTGCGTCGTCAAGAGCCACAGCTTCAGTGCACCCCGTGTAGTAGGGTCTATCAACATCAATCTCGACCACAGGTGCGTCCCTAATTGTATTGTCTATTAACAATATTTGTTTCCTCTTCCCGGTCTTTTGGTCTGCCAACGTATATTTCTTTTTGACTATGACGCAGTCACAACCGGTATCCCTTAGCACGATCCCAGCCATTCCATTGATCTTCCCGCTGACAACCGGCATCATTGCCTTCTGAATGTTGTGTCTTATGCTATTGCTCTTCAAGCACACGACTCTGATGACAGGTACAGTTTCGCCGCACGCTAAAGCAATCCTATTGTTACTGTCAACGTGTTTCATGATGTTAACATTTTTATCAGTTCTCATATCATTATGTATTGGAGTAATATCAGAAACATCATCTTTATTTCCCTGCTTAAAATATCTAGTAACTCCATGGCTCTAGTTCTGCTTTTAAGGAAATCACAAAATTATATAAAGACAACTATTTGATTTCTCAATTTAAGAGCATAAGAATACTATTCCAATTTGCATGTTAAAAAGGATACATATAAAAACAAGCAAGTTCTCAAATTTAAAAATATACTTTACAGTATATACATCACTGTCCACATCAATAATATACTTCTCACAAAATTTATATAAAAATTGAAAATAATTAGAAATTGTTTAGAAAGAAAGTGAGAGCAAGTATTTCACCCCTTTCAAAAATATAAGTTGAAAATATGTTTTAATTTATTAAAAATGCAATAAAGTCTGGTAAAATAATATTTACATATATTGCAATTTCTATAACTATCTGTTAACTTTTAAAAATTAATAGTGTCATTACTTAATCTTCAATCAGTGAACAAGACCAAGCACATCTTTAGCTTTAGAGATATTGCATATAAAATATAAATTTCTTTCAGTATCAATATTTTATATAATGGAAAAATATTTAAGTTTACATTAGGTTAGGTAGTTAAATATAGGTTAGACACTTTTGCTTATCTTCTAGATTAGTTTAATTGGTATATGGTTAGATATTAGTGTTGATTTGATAGCAATGCATAGCTCTGTACCTAGAGTTTATGTGAAGGGGAAATTGCAAGAGAATTGCCAGTTTCATGAGAAAACCTGGGCCGAAGAAAGAGACTGTCTGGGTATTTTCAATAAGATTTCACAACATTAGGGAAAGTGGGTAAATAATTTGTAGGCTATTAGTTTTTGGGGCATTTGTTTACTTTAAGGAGTAATGATTTTCTAAAAAAAATCCTCTGTGTTGGATTCTGGTCATTTTTAATAAGCTAATCACCAAAATAATCATTATTTTTAAAGTAGATCAATATTTATATACCTATCAGAAATGTTTTAAAAATTGATTAGCTAGATAAATATTATTCTTCATTAAAAATAATTTTTTTTTTCTTTTTATGATTATTTCTAATCATTTTCGATGTGCATATCTTTCTGGCAATAGAGCTAAGCTAGGTTAAATTTTGGGTAATTGTAGAGCTACATATAGTATAAAAACCAATTTTTTTAATAATAATGAATATTTTGACAGGCTTTTAATGCAGCAGTGCTATATATATATATATTATATTATATATAATATGTATAATATATATTATATATATATATATTATAATATTATATATTATAATAATATATATAATATATATATATATATATAATATATATATTGTTTAGGACCCTATTAATTCAGTTTATGATTAATTTTATTAAGCATACACAGAAGAAATCTATGAATACTGAACAAATCTTATCATAACTTGAAAAATTAGGGACCTAAATCAACTAATTAAAGGAAAAATAGTTTTAAAAAAATGATAAAAAAAAAAAAATAAAAAAATTTCGTAATACTATGTATTATAGCTCTACAATAAATAATCTTTGATGAACCTAACAAACATAACCTTTACCTAGCTCTACTGCTAGCAACTACTGATTGATATTACCTTAAGCCTAGTTCTGACCTGTATAGATCAATGTTACCTTACACCTAGTCCTAGTCTGTATGAATTGTTGTCATAAACCTAGTCTTAAACCTTTTTTTTACTTTTTTAAGTTGACTTTGAACAATATTGGTATAGCTACTGATCAGGAAAATACTAGTTATTTTTGGTAATTGTTACCCAAGGGTTGTCACCCCCGATTTTTATGAAAATCACAGAATACTCTAAAAAAATAATAATGAAGAATAGTGAAACGAAATTGTCGCTCTCTTTAGGAAAAAATTTTAACAGCCTCTCAAAGTTGTTAAAAATCCATAAATTTTCTTATTTTGATCCATTAAGGTTTTAGGTCTCATTTCAGGCCCTCTAAGTCAGGTTATGATAAGTTTTGTTAGGTATACACAGAGAAAATCTATGTAGAATTAACAAATCTTATCATAACCTGAACTAGGATGGCCCTAAAACGAGCACGAGGCCCACTAATTTTTATTATAAGAAAGTCTATGGGCAAATTTTTAACTTTCAGAGGCTGTAACTTTTTTTCCTAAAGAGACTGCCGATTTTCGCTTTCACTATACTTCATTATTATTTTTTTAGAGTATATCCTGTGATTTTCAAAAAAAAAAATTTTTGGTTTTTTTTTTAATAACAAATCCTATGGGTTTTTTTACAAATTTGAGAGGCTGTAACTTTTTTTCCTAAGGAGAGCGACGATTTTCGTTTTCACCATTCTTTATTATTATTTTTTTAGAGTATATCCTGTGATTTTCATAAAAATCGGGGGTGACAACCCTCTGGGTAACAATTACCGTTATTTTAAATGGAGATTGATATTTATTGAAATAATCATTTTTAAAACCTATCTCAAATACATAAATATTGATCTTCATTATTTTGATAAATATCAATCTTCATTAGAAATAATTAGTTTTGGTAATCAACATATCAAAAATGACTAAATCAATCATAAAACAGAAAATAAAAATTTTGAAAATTGGTACCCCTAAGGAAAATAAGTGCCATTTTTAGGTTAAATTAAAAAAGAGTAATAGTAGTGCAGAGGGATATCACCCCCAATTTTAATGAAAATCATAGGATATACTCTAAAAAAATAATAATGAAGAATAATGAAAACGAAAATCTTCGCTTCTTTAAGAAAAGTTACAGCCTCTCAAAGTTGTTAAAACTCCAATAGACTTTTCATTTTTGATCCATTAAAGTTATGTCTCATTTAAGGCCCTCTAGTTGTTATCGATAAGTTTTATTAGGTAGCTATACACAGAGAAAATCTATGTATACTTAACAAATCTTATCATAACCTGAACTAGGATGGCCCTAAAACGAGCATGAGGCCCACAAATTTTTTTTATAAGCCTATGATAAAATTTTAAACTTTGAGAGGCTCAAACTTTTTTTCCTAAAGACTTAAATCATTTTCGTTTATTTAAAGCTTCATTATATTTTTTAGAGTATATCCTATGATTTAAAAAAAAAAAAAAAAATTAAGAAAATCCTACAGGATTTTTAACTTTAAGAGGCTGTAACTTTTTTTGCCTAAAGAGAGCGACGATTTTCGTCTTCATTATTCTTCATCATTTTTTTAAAGTAGGCCTATGGACGAAAACGTCCCCCATAATAGCCATTTTATCATATATATTTCTATGTATTAATCTCATTATATAAGCATAACTATGCATTATTTAGTCAGAATAAAGTATTTTTGATTCGATTTGATATATCCTGATTTTTATAAAAATCGGGGGTGACACCCTTCTGCACTACTAGGCCTATTACCTAGAAAAGTTATAGGACAACCAATTTAAAACATTCAATTTCCACTAGGTCTAACTGCTCCCCAGTCATTAGAACATCAAATTATTTTTATTTACCACAAAAGCAAAAAAAAAAATAATCAAACCAATGGCAAAGGCATGATTACAATGGTAGTTTTTTTAATACCAGGTTATCAAACCTACTTGATGACGTAGAATAGTTTTATGGACAATACGATGATAGTAATCCAATCTGACTCCAGAATTGCTTCGACTCCTCATTTTTATATTGCAAATTTACTATTTAAAATCCTAATATTTCATTACCAATTAAATGGCAAATTCTACTATAATTAAACTTGTCCTTTTATCCTTGAATAGATTGACTTCGCTCAGCTGATTTGAAGTCGTATTCTTCTGAACAAACCTATTGGGCATTAACCAAAGATGTTATATAGGTTACAGTATATATATACTATGTATATAATACTATAGATATTAGCAGGGTTATATATTTATACTATGATATCAGCATATAACGACAATCTAATGGCCTGCTCTCGGGAATAAAAAATAAAAAATCGGAAATAAAAAATATTTCTACTATGTGTAAAACTTTGGTCGTGTTCCGAAGATACACGATTCATCCTGGTATGACTTCATTCTTCATGATATAACGTCGTTAATTTTCATAAAGTGGTTTTTAAAGAGTATAACTCATAAGTTGTGTTCCTTCGGGGGCGTATTATGACATAAAATGATGAATAATTATGAACTATCGGGTTTTTGAACTACTTTGTGAAAGTGGTGACGTATGTATATTGAACAGAGACGTCACAGGAAGATGAAGCCAAGGTTCACCCTATATGGTAAACTTTGATGAAGCGTTTATCCTCTTACAAACGTGAACGTGTCTCCGGAGATATATTTGTAATACAAAAATTAATTTCTTGATCGCATGAAAAAAAATATAATAGAATTTCATTAAATACACTATTCAATAAGTGCCTAAGCACCCCACCAATCAATGAAGCCACCATTAGTTTTTTTTTTTTTTGAATTTTTTTTTCCAAACACGAAAAACACTTAGAAACGGTTACAATATGCAATGTTTATATAATGAATCATAATGTGAACGTAGAAATGCAACTAGATATACAAGTTCTTCTCAAAGGAGAATATATGACACAAAAAAGCTCAGAAAGATTAAATATAGTTGGAAAACAGAAGAAGGCAAGGAGTTTCCCAAAACAGAAGTAGCTGGAAAGAAGAGGCACCACAACGAACAAGTCTGGGTTCTCAATACTCACGCAATATGCGAGCATGGCACCCCTTGTATTTCGAGGGCGACGCAATGGAGGGGGAATACGAGCGGCCAACTCCCTGAGCATCTTACCGCTGTAGTACCTATAGAAAAGAAGATAGTGCGCCAACGTCACGTCGCAGAGATAGAGGGTCAAGAGAGTTTGAAAGTAGGGGACAGTTATTAGTGCTCTTTAGCTTTAGAACTCAACCCTATCCAATAGAAGGGGTGGAGCCGGAGCCCCCCCAATTAGAACAGTACTCCAATACAAGGGCGAATAAGGCCCCTTATATAACTGGAGTAGCTTGTGCAGAGGAAAAAAAATCCCGCACCTGAGACAGAAACTCCAGCTTCTTTGAGGCCACCTTAGAACCGTTGATATGAGGTTCCAAGATAATTTGTTTGTTTATGTTTAGACCAAGAGTTATTTACAGAGAGACGTTAGAGCCGTCGAAGAAAATAGGAAAGTTGGAGGTTCTTTGACAGGGAGATGTAGAGAAGTTGAGTTTTTAAGAAGTTGAATTTTCAAAATTGCTGTGACCCCCACCGGGAATCCCATCCAGATCAGCCCGGAATAAGAATCGGAAAGCTGAAGACGAGAGGCAACTCTTAGAAGCAAAAGAGGGAGCAGATTTGAATGAGTAGAAGAAGTGAGGGTTGAGTCATCGGCATAAGAGTGCAGAGTTTGAAAGTACAGCTGAGGAGATCCGTTGATGAAGTAAGGCTAAAGTTGGAGATAGAACAGGACCTTGCGGAACACCACAATTAACAGGAAAGGAGGAAGAGGTCGCTCCATCAACGAGTCCTGATATAGAGCGATCGGAGAGAAAACTAGAAACGAGTAAGCAAAGAGAAGGAGGAAACCCAAAGGAAGGGAACTTAGAGAGCAGTGAACGCGTGCCAAACCCGGTCAAAAGCTTTAGATATGTCAAGCGCCACCGACGCAAGACTCCCCATGGTCCCTAATGGCAGAAGACCATAAATCAGTTAGATAGAAGAGTATGTCACCAGTTGAACCTTCGAGCGCGAAAGCCATACTGATGATCTGAAAGAAGGAATGAGACTCCAGATGACAGAAATGAGAGTTAAGAAGAGTTTTCAAAGATTTAGATAGAATACAGTGAGACTATAGGCGATAGTTAGAAGGATAAGAGACGGCTACCCCTTTCAGGATCGGCTGAACAAATGAGCTCTTCCAGCACTGAGGAAAAGTGTTGTATTAAGGCATAGAGATAGAGTTGAACGAGGACAGGGCCAGCTCAGAAGCACACCCTCAAAACACGGGAGGAATGCCCTCCGGCCACTAGCCTTCCTGACTTCATAGATCTCAGGATCCCTTGCAAAGATTATATATAATCACAGGTAAGACATGGGAAACATGAGAGGAAGAAGGAGTAGGAGGAGGGATGCCAGAAATCGTCTAGGGAGTAAAATTAGATGAAAAAGGAAGGCCGAAGAGATTGCCTTTTCAGAAGAGAGTTAGCAACAGAACCGTCAGAGCGAAAAGGGGAGGAAGGCAGATTACAAAAGTTGTTAGAGATGTTTGGCAAGGGCCAGAAATTTTTATCTGTAGGAGAACCGAAGCAGGTTGTCGCACCTTCTTTTAGTGAAAGTGCGCTTAGCCTGTCGTAATAATATCCCTGCAACGATTCCGAAGCAGAATGAAAATTATAAGAGTAAACAGGAGAATGAGAGTTTTTCCATGCCGATAACGCAATGTCTCTCTCCTTAATGGCGCGAGAACAAGCTTCATCGAACCATGGATTTGGGGAGAAAAAAGATTTAGTTGAAGATGGAATACCTGCCATCCCATCGGTGATTACGCCCCCCACCTTTTCAGCGTGACCGAGGCATCCCCGGAGTCAAAGCAGGAATTCATTCCAAGAGTAGTTACCAAAAAACAACGCAATTCCCAATTAGCCCGATTAAAGTGCCAGAAAATTACGTTTGGGCATGGTGGAGGCTGCTGGAGAGAAAGTATATAATTAAGAGCTACAAATTGTGGTCAGAGTTACCAATAGGAGGATAAAATTGTGTATTTAAACGAGAAGGAGTATGGTGAACATAAGTCAAGCGTATCAAGAATTGGTTAGGAACGATCTGGAATATGTGTAGGTTCCTTAATTAACTGTTCCAGATCGTTGAGAATACTGAATGTTTTGGCCTCCTCCCCGCCTGCATCAGTGTGAGAGGAGCCCAACCACTCAGTGTGGTGTACGTTGAAATCCCCTAAATAGAGGATCTCAGCATTTGGATGGGAAGAAGTAACAGTCTCATGAGAAGTAGTAAGATAGTCAAAAAAAATTTGAAATCTGTTCCATTAGGGGAAGCATTAGCAGAAAACACAATGATAATGATGTAGTAGGGAGAAGATTTTAGCCACTAGAACATCGAAATTAGGAGATTCAAGATTCTCGAGACGTGTTACAGGAGTGTTTATGTTTATATAGGCACAGACACCACCATTTAGACTATTATTATTATTAGTTATGATTATTATGCTGAATTAATCAATCCAAACACGAAAAATACTTAGAAACGGTTACAATATGCAATGTTGATATAATGAATCATAATGTGAACGTAGGAATGCAACTAGATATACAAGTTCTTCTCAAAGGAGAATATATGACACAAAAAAGCTCAGAAACGCAGTGTCCATTATAAAATATATGGCATAGAGAAGAGAGAAACCCAAATTTACAATATGGTATAATTTATTTACCCCTAATTTACCCTAGGGTCAATTTTAGTGAAACCACGGCATATTGACTAAAAGATCGGTGAAATTATTAAAATTGGGAGAGCTGATTAGGTTTAAAACTCAATCCCTTAAAAGTGTTAATTGATTTAAAGAGAGAGTGGCTACTGTCAATGAAATTGATAGATACCAAATGAAGAAAGTTTGGAATTCCACTCTTTGTGCTACACATATGTTTTAGAAAAGCTTAGATATGTCGGAATATTCATTGAAATTTATTAGAACGGAAAACAAAGAGTTTAGAAAATAAAGATCAAAGATTACCACCTGAGCGTTCCTTACTGGAACCACACTGGCTATCTGAGATTTGAAACGTTAATATATTCTTATATCTTTTCTCCCTGTTTATGGTAGATTCGATAATTTTAGAAAGAAGAGACTAAAGTTATATTTTTTGCCAAATGCTGAATGAGTTTGAGCTTCCTGCAGAGGAAAAAGTCTAGATGATAATCAGAGACTAAATGGTTTCCCACGGAAGCAAAAGCGCGCATTCGGCATCGCACTAACACTTTTGATTTATGCTTCAACACTAATCCCTCTAGCTATGAAAGCATTACCTTATCTACTATTGGTAACTCTGAAAACTTATATCTTTAGCAATAATATCGTTTCTAGCTTGGAATAAATAAGTGAATTTTATGCTAACTTTCCCTGAAAAGACTATTGCCAATTCTTATCGAATACGTAGGTGCTGCTAATTTTCAATAAGATTAGCAGATTATTCCCTTTTCATATACTACATTATATTTTGTCAAAATTTTATCACTATAATCTTGTGTAGAAACTCATTCTCCGTTCAAATGATATATTATTCAAAAGGATAACCGATCATGATCGCATAGCTTAAAAAGTGTTATCCTTTTCATCTCCTCAAGCAAAAAAAAAAAAACTTCTCTATAATCTGTAAATCTGCGTTACCCGTTTTTCTCACTAATTTTTTATTATAGTTAACATTCCCACTAAGAAGGGTAGTAAGTCACTTTGGTGCCACTTTTCTCATTCAATTCTACCTATGACGATTCTGACAACGTTCATCTAATTTCTACTCATAGATGTCCCATATCTTTAACGTTCAAGTAGCACAAATTGTTCCTATGAACAGTGAGAAGGAAAGCATCCTGGATGGGATTTTTCTCTGTATCTAAAGGGAATGTGCTTATGATCTAGTTTCAACCATTGTTAAACTCTAGGCCTGAATCCAAAAAGAAATTCATCACTGTTTGTAACAGGTGTAGATCAACCAAATCTAGAATGATGGAAGTCTTCTGATTACCTCGAACATCATTCTACAACTCTATGTTTAAAACTCTCTCATAGACTTGCAAGTCATTGATGAAATTCTGCCCGTTTTTCTTACATTGTGTTCGGAGTTTCAGAAAATACAAACTAAACGGGATTCGTTTATAAATTTAAGGAGCAACAAAATTTTTCGGTTGCGTTCTTTATTTTAATTTTAATTTACTTTTTTTTAATATAGTTTTAGTTAGTGTTTGACTTTCTCTCCCTTAAGTTTGCTTAATTTTATTGCCATGAAGTTTTCACGCTGTGGATTCATTCCCTTCGTTCCGATCACCAATATGGTTTCTGAAACTCAAGATAATCGGCGAATCGCCTTTTTAAATCTTGCTATTTGTGATCTATATTTAGGAAACATGAAGAAACTTGAAAGGCGGGGCGTAACATATCCATGTCATTCATAACATCTGACAATGTTGGGCATGGGTTGTTCTTCAAGCTCCTATCCTTTGGGCTTACATTTTTATTTTGTCCACTCGCTTCCATCTCTCGAACTGCGTAATATAAACAATTGTTGATAAATCAGCTTCTCTCCATGCCAACAACTGCATACAAAACGATTTTCTCTCATCTCCAACTTTCAATTATTAACTTTTTAATTCGGTTTACTCGTTCGAAAAATGATCCTTCATTGTTATGCAGATTTCATATCTGCTATTTGCCTCTCGTTTTTATCTTTATAATTATTCATGCAGACTTGGATAAGATCTCAGTGGGGTTACCCAAGCAATGAGAAATTTAACAATTCAAAAGCTCAATTATTTGACATTTCAGTCCAAGAAAGTATACCAGTGTTGAGCATAGCCGAGATACTAGTACTGGCCGTTATTTTTTTTTTTAGTAGTGGGAGGGATAGTGAAGCTCCAATATTAAATAAGTTGCAATTTCCGTAGCGCCGCTACTAAATTTCAACTTACAGATCGCTACCCACCATTACTATTTTAAAAAACTGAAAAAGATAAATAACGAAAAAAATAATACAAAAAACAATCGAAAAAATTGTATTGAAAGTAGGTGAATGATCTGGAAAAGTTGCTGACAATACGATCTATAGCAATGAGTCTGCCGAATCGTCAGTATAATAACTTATATATATATATATATATATATATATATATATATATATATATATTATATATATATATATATATATATATATATATCTTTCTTTCTTTCTTTATCTTCCTTCTATTTTTCCCAAGAATGGGAGTAAGGTGCGTGACGAGCATCGGAAAAGAAAAGCAGTAGAAGAACATGACATAAGTCGAAAAGAAAACCCAGCCTTACCGCCCCTCATACCATTAATTAGTGAGAACTCCGCAGTCCCAGAAAATCCACCCTAAAGCTCATTGGGACAGCGATGGACCCTCATATGGTAGATCGTCAATGTTAAGGGTTCATCCCTTGGCCGCAGGTGGGCAACAACATACCCTCACATAAGACCATTCACTCCTGTTATACACCTTTCTTCCTCGCCTCTACCAAACCACATTTCTTCTTCAAACATTCGTTTACTGACTCAATCCACTTTTTCTTCGGTCTCCTCCCAGCCGGTCGGTTTCCCAACAACAACTCGCCACTATACTCCGCTTAACCAACCGACTATCATTCATCCTTTCCATATGACAAACATCTCAACATACTTTCATTTATTCTCTCATTACCCTTTCTTCACACCACACACTCTCTAATAATTTCATCCCTATTTATCTAATTCTTCTCACACCTAGCAACCCCCTAAGATTATATATATATATATTATTATATTATAAATATAATATATATATATATATAATATATATATATATAATATATATATATTATATATTATATATATATTTTATATATATATATATATATATATATATATATATATATATATATATATATATATATATATATATTATATATATATATATATATAAGTATATATATATATATTTATATATAATATATATATATATATATATATATATATATATATATATATATATTACAAAAGCAAAAAAAATACAAACAGAAAGGCACTTTCCAATAGGAAAAAAGCTTCAAGAAAATATCAAGCAAGTGTTTGCATACCCCAGATTTCATGCGAAGCATGAAAGCTAGATTCCCAAAGTGCAACACTCATTTTCCATCAAGCTAAGCTGTCGAGTCTTCTCTCTAGGAGCCTAGGTAAAGAGATAATACAGTTGAAACGTTCTAGCCTTTCAGACAAACTTTTCTAAATGCATCAGATAATGGTAATGTTCCGAATACATTAGAATTATATCTACGTCCCTAATTTTTTATTTTTATTTGGTAAAGGTACTACTTTTTTGTGTAAAATTAGAAGTAAAAATTGAAACTTCCGTAAAAAATGTATCTTTTCAATTAAATTCCTACCAATGCACCAATTTCTTTGTAATCGATTCGTAAATGTATGAGTTCTAATCACAATAGTTTCATAAAGTGGTTGACGCAGGCTGTATTTTGAAGCTAATAGCGAAAGGGAGCAGCGCTATACTTTTATTCTAGGTAGCCATAAAAACGCTACTTTACTACCCGACTTCCCTATGTTCTACGATGGGTCTATTGCCTCTAAACAATATAATTATTTTTAGTCTCTATACTAATAAATTCCATCAGATGCCAAAGCCACCTTCAAGAAGCTGAGAATTCAGCAAAGGCTGCAAAATATTTACCTTAAAGGTTTCATCAGTCCTAGCAAAGACTTTTTCAAACGTGGGATAGATACAGCTCCCTTAGTCTTCACAACAAAGTCGAATCTAAGCCAATAAGAATCATTATTTGAAGTTTAATAACCTGGAAAATTTATTACTTACAAGACGTTTGTTCTCATTCCCTTTGTTTTTTTTTGAGACTCAATAGTGAAGGGCACATGCCGTCCCTCCAAGGAGACAAAATACCTTTGAGCTCGAGGGTGCTAACGAATCTCGCAGCACAAGTAATTTCTTTGATCAATATTTGGGCAGAGATTTGCAACCCTTAACAGACTCGTCGTGGTACTTTCCCCTCCCCCCCAAAACTGCAGAGCCCGTGCATATAATTTTTGAGTAGAACCAAAGAAAAATATTTTGGTGGAGCAGGAGCCATATTTTTAACACATTTTTCACATCTGAAATAATCCAAAAAAGTGAAGCTAGAATCATTTTCTTTCACACACACACACACAGAGAGAGAGAGAGAGAGAGAGAGAGAGAGAGAGAAGAGAGAGAGCGAGA
>JABUQX010000105.1:45000-50000 GCA_015478945.1 Trachelipus rathkii
ATATATATATATATATATATATATATATATATATATATATATATATATATTTTTTCTATATATATATATATATTATATATTATATATATATATATTATAATACCTTTCTACTTATGTCATACGCTCTTCTACAAACTTTTATTTCCAATGTATGTTGCGCACCTCACCCCCCAATCTGGGGAAAAAGAGGTAGATGAAACTGATGATGATGATATTACTAAATAATAAAAGGCACTTTAAAAAACGCATTTAAAACACTAAGAAATATTTTTTTTTACTATTTTTCTAAATATTTTTTATAAATATATATTCCTTTAAAAATAAATTTATATATATATATATATATATATATATATATATATATATATATATATATATATATATATATATATATATATATATATATATATATATATATATATATATATATATAATTACTTTTTAAAATGTTATAATCTTCTTAACCTTTTCTTATAAGCTTTTGAAAATAGTTTAGATGCACTACTTGAGACTGATGGCCTTGGCTTCAAGGTGATACAGTCAGATGGTTTCTCATGAAAGGGCATGAGACAGCGTGTACAGTAAATAAAACCACATTTGGAGTCTGTGCACACAGCTTTTGACTCAGAAACTGTAATACGGGCGGGATTCTGGCAATGTGCACATTTTGTTTGACTTTCTCCTGGCATTAGTTTCTTCCCTTCCTAAAAAATAATAATTTTATATATTAGAAAAATCTATACATATATATAAATCAAATTAAAAAAACAGATTGCTTAAAAACTCCGTTACAAATGTACTGAATATTTAGATATCAAACAGTCCCCCTTCAATTGACAAAACCAGTGAAACTAACAATGAATCTCCGATAGATAAGAATGTCAAAAATTCTCTCTCTGCTTTCAACTTTTATTCAGATAACAAAAAGATCAATTTAAGATTCCACCTCGCCTCATACCGATACTCATTTAAAATTTTGATAAGTTCTTCCTGCATGATCATAAAAAAAAAATCGTAATTATATTGTAAATTGTTAATTATTTGAACAATCCTAAACTCGTATTTAAAAATCGATTGATATATTTATTTGAACTTCCCTTTATCTCTTATTGAGATAATCAATATTAAGAATGCAAAAACCTACCTTTAAAGGATTAAAAATAATAAATGGTATATATTTAATGATATATTGCTTGATGTATACTTTGCATTAACAAAAACAATGATTTTACTACTGTCAAATTTGTAAATTTCATATAACCAATTAGTTTTAGTAAACACCAAAGTCACTAGTCCATAACATTAAACAATTATACTAATTACCAAAGATCTCATACCTTACGAAAACAACTAAAAAAAGCACAAAATGAATAATGCTTCCTTAACTATAATACACAATAACTATTGCAAATTTAAATAAAAGCATTTAATTTACTACATACTTTAAGATGTTTTGACCAGTAAAATTCATCATCATCAGCATCACCCACCTTCTCTCCCCAAGACTGGGGGTAAGGTGCGTAGCATGCACTGGAAACAGAGAAGTAGAAGAAGAATATGACGCAAGTCGAAAAGAAAGCCCAACCATACCGCCCACTTTATATATTTTAGTGAGAACTCGTCGCAGTCAGAAAATCCACCCTAGAGCTTCACGGGACCGCGACAGACCCTCACTATGGCATCTCGTCAATGAAAGATTCTTCCCTTGGCCCAGGTAGGCCACAACCATACCCCCTCAAAACCCCGCCATTTACTTCTATTATGCACCTTTCTTCTTGCCTCTGCCAAACCCACATTTCTTTCCTCCAGGCATTCCTTTACTGATCCAATCCACTTTTTCTTTGGTCTCCCAGCCAGTCGATTCCCAGCACACTCACCACTATAACAAACCGACTATCATCCATTCTTTCCACATGACCAAACCATCTCAATGTACTTTCATTTATTTTCTCATTTACCCCTTTCTTCACACCACACAACTCTAATATGTTCATTCCTCAGTTTAAATATTCTTAAATTATAATTCGTACTTTATAGTATGAGTGATAAAGAGCTATAATATATATTTTAGTGATTTGAGTTAAAACAATTAAGATAATTTACTTCTTTTTCCACTTCTATATATATGGAAGCAAAATATGGTAAAATATTAATTCTCATTGCTTTTTCAGAAATATTTTTTTTATTATCTTAGAGGTCTGGCAATTTTTTTTTTTTAAATTTAACATATATAACAAATATGATTGATGTGTTAAAACTCTTAAAAAGAAAATGCTTAAAATATATCAATGTATCAGATTCCTTGCTAAATACAACACAGGGTTATACCATATAAATGATTTTAGTTTCTAAAAAAAATACTCTTAGTATGTGCCAGGAGGACAAAGGTAACTAACTTATAAATTTTAAACTACCCAAATGGGTGAATGAACTAAAAACCATTCTATTCTACTCTAGCAATCAACTGAAAATATTGCTTATTCATACATAACCAAAAACAAAGAAATTCAAAAGCTAAAAACCTATCTCTGCCTAATACTTTGAATTTGAATTATTGTCCTGACAAGGACAAACTGCACTGTGAAAATTATATGATTCTACTCTGCAACTCTGAAGTGTTAATCACAAAATTGTTACCAACTTCAGTCCTTCCTTTCTTTCAAGCTA
Source organism: Trachelipus rathkii (assembly GCA_015478945.1). NCBI lineage: Eukaryota > Metazoa > Arthropoda > Malacostraca > Isopoda > Trachelipodidae > Trachelipus > Trachelipus rathkii. The sequence continues at coordinate 47,668 of JABUQX010000105.1, forward strand.
CTCTCTAAAATACACAACACTGTCAACTCCAACTACAAAAATTATTGATAAATAGATTTTAAGTTTAATGAATAAAAAGAAGTTCCTTATTGGTTGGTGAAAAAGTAGTAATAATTATTAAAATAAATACCTTCACAAACTTATCAAAACGTGTCAAAGGTTTTGATGGGGATGGTTGTAGTTTCTGTGGTGAAAATGTGGCCGACTTCTGAAGTTGTTGAAAATGTTTTCTGGGATTGGACACAGCAAATGTTGAGCTTGAAGGGGTAGTACATTTCTTCTTGAAATTCTCCTAAAATGAAAAATTATGAAGATTAAGAATTTTCAAATTTAAATAACATCACTTTCAACATGATTGCAAGAAATTTAGGATAGCATGATATAAACAAGTTAACGTGTATCTCAAACTTTAATTAAATTTATAATTTACTGAAACAAAAATTAATAATCTTGTTACCTTTCCAATTTTTTCTAACTCTTCCTTTTTCTTGTCAATGAAAAGTAATTTTCTGCATTTCAGTTTTGAATTTCCATGAATAATGTGTCGAAGCTGCTTACAAACATGACTAACATTTACTAGATCTTCATCACCAAGATACGAAAATATTTTTGGAAGCAAATAACTTGCATCTTCCATCATTCTCATAACGATATTACTACCAAATTTAGGTGAAATTATCTGAATAGATGTTGCAAGCTTATCAGTTTCTTTGTTTCTAAACAGAGCCTTCACTGTTCTTTCTCTCACTTCAGGATCAGAAAAAGCATTATCAGAGACATCTTCTACACTTTTTGGCTTCTTAAATAACTTAAAAGGAGATTTCAAAGGAGATCTTAAAGATAGGTACAACTTTTTCTCTGAAATCTTTGAAGGCGTTTTTCTTAATACTGAATCTGAAGTATTTGCTTTGGAAGACTCAGAAGACTCGGAAGAACTTGATACATTTAATAATAAATTCAATGAAGAATCTGAATAATAGTTTGGACAAGTTTTACTTCTTAATAATGGACCTTCAATAGGAGCCACATTTGGTGACTCTAAACTTTTGTAACAACTTAGTTCATTGATAGGTGTACTATTACATCTACTAAAAGCAGAAACCTTGGGTGAATTGAGTTCGTCACATTTAGATCTACAGGAGTTTACTGGTGTGCTGGTGTATCTAGAAGAAATATATTTTAAAAATTAATATAAGTTTGCACAAGTTAAGATGTTAAGAATTTATTTATTATTAAAAGTTTTAAGTGTGTTACTTTCATATCATATTTTACTAAAATTAAAGTATAAGTACAGCCACTGTATTTACCTTGAATTACTCTTCCAATTGACATTAGGAGTAGGAAAATATTCCAAAGAATCCTTAGATATATTACTCAGTTTTTGTCTGGAGCTGGATGCAGATGCTGAAGAGCTGTCAGAACTATACCCAGAATCTTCACATAATTGATATGAAGATATCCTCTTTGCTCTCAAACTGTTGGAACTTGCACTTTTTCTAAGCTGTCCTTCTTGAAAATGTTTTGAACTCATTGTGACACCCTATAAAAGTATTAAAATACTTTGTCATTAAATAAAGTTATACCATAATTCTGGTCAAGTTCTCCACTTGTCAAAATTATATTGCTTTCATAAAAATAAAATTGTAATCAGTAAAATATAATTTATGCAAAATTTTAATTAAAATTTTTTTAAATAGCCTCAGACATTTAAATAAATAACATTTTTATAACATACAATATAATAGTTATTACTTTATTTGAATTATTAATTTAAATAAAGTCGAAATTTTTGAAGTACATGATATAAATTTTTAATTATTAAATTAACCTAAATTTGTGGATAAGTATGACTCAATTTCTTTCAAGAAACTTTCTACCAAACAAAAAATGACATCAGAAGAATGCAAAACTTAGTTCTACAAGTGAAAAATCTTTCAATAAAAGTTCATAAGATTATCACAATTACAGTATATATTTTTTAAAAAAATAGCCACACAAAATATTTAAGAATTTACCCAAATCAGTTATCCCTTTGTGAAAAGTATATTAAATTTATAATTTAAATTAATTTAATATAATTAAAATTTAAAATGGTAGAAAGAGAAAGAAGTATGGAAATCAAAGGTTTACACCAGACTCTATCGAAGACTTCAGATATGTTTTAGCACCTAAGAAAAAGTTTTGTGGAAATGTCACAAAGCAAATTACTAAGAATCGGAAAAAGATCACCAGTAGAGCACTTCTTACAAAAGCCATATTTGGTTAATCAGAGATAAGAATAGAGGGATTTACAGGTTTAAAAATATTCCTGTAAAGATATTCAAAAGCTTTGG
>JABUQX010000105.1:55000-102568 GCA_015478945.1 Trachelipus rathkii
TTTTGTCATCCAGAAAACTTGTTGCTAGCTGGTGTTGCGATGAACGGAAACAATAAGAAATTTTCATGTCAACAAATTCTTCAACAAGAAAGAAAACTTCCTCCACCAATGTGCAAGTTTCGCTGCTTTGATAAAAGGCATCTAAACGTCAATCTCCACGCCACTTCCTACATGGAACTGATAGACTGGGGGAGTACTTCCTATCACCCCCACCTCTTCTTGATGATTTTGGTTAGTAATTCAAACAAATTCTCCACCAAAGTACCGTGTCATTCGGTCCGATGTTGAAGAATGTCAAAGAATGTTTCCCTGTTTCTGTAGGGGGTCCGTTGGTCATACTTCTCGACATGGTGCAATATACAACCAAACATTCCTCCAACTCTAAACTATGCTTCGTAGAGGTCAGTTTTCTATAGATTTTTCTACTATACAGGTTGTTTAACCATTAAAAATTTAAAGGTTTTTAAAGCAAACCTTAAAACCGGGCTATATAATATTTTTGTTTTTAAATAAAAAGATTCAAGGTAAAGTTGGGGGTATGAAAAACAAATCTTGAAGAACTTTTACTTTTAACACATTTCAGTTTTGTATCTGAAGTGAGCACCAAATAAAGTTGTTTTAAAATCTGCACTACAACTTTTGTATTTTTCAACCCAGCCTTAATATATATATATTACTAATCAAATATCACAGGGTAAATGCACAGGCAGGCTTGGTGTATATCGCATCATCAGAATGCTCGCATCATTGCCCGAAAAAAACTGTACAGTACCAATCTCATGCATTAGAAACGAGCAGTCTACCATGCATATATGCCAGCCTGCTATACATTTACCATATGGTATTTCGATTAGTTTAAATATATATATATATATATATATATTATATATATATATATATATTATTATATATATCATATATATAATATATATATATATATATATAATAAAAAAAAAAAATTATAAGTAAAATTTGTACAAATGTAGCACATTCAAATTTTTGAATTTTATTAGATTTTTAATAAATTTTATTTTAAAGAACACATTTAAGTTAATATATACGTAATTATAAATAAATATTTCTTTGTAAGATATTTTATAAATTTAGCCGAAACCAAGGTCACTCTTAAGTGTTTGAACAAACTATACTTCAATATATAAAAAACACCAATATGCGATAACTTACGATTATTGAAAAAAATAATTGATATCTAATAGGATTACCCTAAACCTGACTATTACTATTTTTTTCCTAGAGATTTAAGCTACATTGGTAATAGTAGTGCAGAGGGGTGTCACCCCCGATTTTTATAAAAATTACAGGATATACTCTAAAACAATAATAATGAAGAATAATGAAAATCATCGCTCTTTAAGAAAAAGTTATTAAAACTCTCATAGACTTCTCATTTTTGATCCATCAAGGTTAGGTCTCATTTCAGGCCTTCTAGTTCAGGTTATAAGTTTTGTTAGGTATACATAGAGAAAATCTATGTAGAATTAACAAATCTTATCATAACCTGAACTAGTATGGCTCTAAAACAAGTATGAGGCTCACTAATTTTATTTATAAGAAAGCCTATAGGAAAATTTTAAACTGTGAGAGGCTCTAACTTTGTTTCCTAAAGACTTAAACCATTTTCATTTTTTTTTTAAAGCATTATTAGTTTTTGTAGAGTATATTGTGATTTAAATTTTTTTTTATATAAGATAATCCTATGAGATTAAACAAATTTGAGAGGCTGTAACTTTCTCCTAAGAGAGGGATCATTTTCGTTATTCTTTATAATGATTTTTTTTAAGAATATAGTGATTTTTATAAAAATTAGGGGTGATACCCCTCTATACTAATATTACCCTTATATTTTTATTTATTTTATTCATAACTATTTTTTTTTGTCTGCTGCGATTTTTATAAAAATCTAAGTAGGAGCTCTTAAAATGCAAACAATTACCATGAAATATTACCAAAATTTTTAAAAATCTGTACCCCTTAAAGTAAACAAGTGACCAATTCAAATATTTCAGCAACATTTTATTATGTTTCCCATAAATTAGAATGCACTTCAAGCTGACGGAGGCGTACCAAACTACGTCCAAAAAAGAATTTAACCAAATGTAAATTTTAGGGTAACATTGAACTGTAGGCTACATTTATAAGCAATACTTTCCGGCTTAACTCAATGGAAAATCAAGTCTAGGCCTAATCAATTTATCTTAAAACTCGGTAATAAAACTAGGAATTAATAAATTTTATCCAATTCTACATAGGCTAGCCGACTTGAATAATCAACAAGATTTCAAATAGGCCATAAAAATGCATGCTGTTACCTTAATTATATCTTTTATTTATTAATTTATCATTATTAGCCTACCAATGCAAGAATAGCCTTTGTACAAACAGTCTTCTAAACGCCAATGTTTGTTATTTTAACGAAAAGGTAATTTTCTTAATGCTTCCATGATATGAGTTAATTACTAAACCTAAAATATACTAAAAAATATAAAAATACCGAGATAATTACTTACTTTGAAGAACTCGTAAAATCAACCGTTTCTTTCTTCCACCTTTTAAATTAAGTCCCCCGCCAGAAACAATCACTGTTTGAGTTTTGACAATTTTCAAAATTGAGCGCCGTTACAGTTTCAAACAGCTGTTGTAAGTGTTGCCAGATTTTTAGTTGAAATTCCATAAACAAAAAGATTATTTTCCATAAATATATATATAATATAATATTATATATAATATATAATATATATAATATATTATATATATATAAATATAATATAATATATATTTATATATATATATATATATATATAATTATATATATATTTTCTAGTGGAAAGAGGAACTGAAACAGGCTTTGAAAGGTAATATAAAATATATAAGTTTTTAGAGCAATGCTTTGTTGTTTTGATAAACTGCTAGTTTAAATAAATTATAGTTTAAATTATGCATATTAGAATAGTAGAAATTAGAAACATTGAAGTATGAGAAAATTAGAGAGGATTAAAAAAGAACGAATTTTATGGCATAGCAAATATTATTCTATATTTTTTTATATGTATTCAATATGTATGTTACATTGAAGTGTTTTAACTAGCAATTTGAAACTTTAAAACTTAAATTCAAATTTCAAGTTACTAAAATTATTACTAAAAAAAGTTGCTAAAAATTATGGGAACTTATAACATAGTATAGATAAAATTAAATTTTTAGTCTACAGCACAGTATAATATTTCTACTATGTTTATAGTAATGTTATAACTTTCGAACCGTCTTTTATTATTTCGCGGAAAATTTTCCCGCCAAAAAGCAAAACAAATTTAATACATAGTATAAATATAATTAAAATTATAGAACTTCAAGAAGTAAAAGCGTTACTTTGAAAAGAAACAAAAGTTTATTTTATAGTCATAAATAGTTTTAGTATTTTCTTTTGGTACTAAATTTTGAAGGTAAATGCCTAATTTTTTTTCTACTATGTTTTTTCTTTTTGGCGGGAAATTTTGTGCACACACAAAAAAATGGTCAGAATATTATAGCACTGGATTGAAATACTATAATTTTAATTATATTTATACTATGTTTAGCATGACTTTATATATCACAAAAGTTTATTTTTTAATCTCAAATATTTTTGTATTTATAGTAGTAAAAATATTTTGAAGAAAATGCCTAACAATTTTATAGAAATTATTTAAATAATTTATGTTTGAGAACGCCATAAAGAGGAGGCTGCTATTTAATAGGGAGATGAGATATTTGTCGGTTATTAACCAATCATAATGATGCTTAAATTTCGACATAGGCAAATCAAGATGTAACTTTCACTTCGAAAGCAATCGTTGAGATTTTGAATTTTAAAGGGCCTATTTCCAATTTGTCCGATCATTTTTTATAAAAACTTAAAATTAATGAAATTGTCAATCAACTAGGACTTTGGTTTTACCTTTTAGGGGTTTGGTTTTGAAGTGAAATTGCTCTTACTATAAGTTCACTTAGTAATTATGCCTATAATATATACTACTTAGTAAACTCAGTTAGGGGTAATATGATTAAGTGGATGGTAAAGAAGTATAGATAAAGATTGATATGGTAGTGAAAAAGAAATTTACCTCCTTAAACGTATTTAGATTGATGCATTTGAACTTTTGATTTTTAAACACGAGAATAAAATGAACTCAATTTTGAATGATGAACGTGAAAATGTATCTGGTGAATTTTCAACCATTAAAGTAGCGAAGGAAAAATTCACTGAAGCATTGCATTACAACTTTAAGCTAAATATTAAGTGAATGAACAAAATAGAAGAAATTTATGAGGATGCATATAAAAGTTTCTATATTCTCTTATCTGACCTACTGTATGTTAATATATTTGTACTGTGTGTATAATGAGCATGCAAAAACTACAAATAATTTCATATGCTCTTCAAGGAAAGAGCTTTGGTTATAAATGGATCGATTTGATTCAATCGCCCAATTAATTTCATTAATTTCAACAACAATTTTGTACTTTAGACGATCTGGAAAATCTTGAATTTTGTATGCAATGTTGCCACTTATTTTGTTTCAAATCCTTGCATTCTCATAACATAGGAAAAATACAAAATACTATATCTATTGTTTATAACATCGTTTTGTTTTCAACTGTGGTTCTATTCACTATGCCAGTAGCATAATAAATTTACCAATTGGACTTACCCTATTTGACATTGACCAGAGTGTTTGTTTTCAAAATGAAGTCATTTTCAAGAAATGCTTGCGCTTGTTCTAACTGGAAAATTGTTTTTCTTTATTGAAAATTCTAAAAATGCAAAAAGAAACTATTACTTTCAATCAATTTTAGTATTATGGTGCAACCTTATAGCATGAAAAAGGCAAGCAGAAATGATCAATTGGAAAAGAAAGTTTTTACTTTCTATTTCATATTGTAATTATTTTATATTTTTATATGAATTTGCCAATATAAAACTTATATATATATACTATGATATACATCCAGATATTTAATTTATTTTTTTATGTTATTCATTTTGTTAATTTGCTTCCTTTTTTTCAAATCAATGTTAAAATGGTTTTTCACCGTAATTGACAACACTACTAGATTCATTCATCCGATCACCCGCTTTCATTCAATTAAGGTCCACGACGTGATTTAAGTGTTTCCAAATGAGTTAATACTTTTTATTTTTATTTTTATTTTTTTTATTTTTTTTTTTTTTTGCTTTGTTATTTCATTCAGAAACAAATTAAATTTAAAAATTTAAAGATTAGAGAAGGAATTCTTCTCCTAAACTTTTCTATTTCCTCTTTTAATTACTTCATTAACTTTTTAAAATATCTCTAAATTTCTTATAAGTAACTAAATGCAAACTGGGGTAAAAAGCAAAAAGTTTGAAGACAATAAATTATCCGATGTCCTAGGCAAGTTCGTTAAGATTTCATTTGCTCATTTATTTATTCATCTATTTTCATTTTAGATATTAATATTTTAACCTATTTTTTTCGAGAATAGGTTATGAAATCCTCCGAAAAATTTAAGTTAAATTTAGTTTAGCTGTGAACAAGAACCTGAGAGGGGAAACATTTTTCAAAACCTTAAAGTAAGTCTTAAGACTGCTCAATTATTCAATTAATTATATTTCATTTTAACTTTATATTTAATATATTTTCTTTGGGAGTTGATTTTTATACAATATACATTTTATTTTAATTTAATTTCTGATCAGATTGCATGAAACCATACCCAAATTTTTACACTATAGACATTATCAAGATACAGTAGTCTAACCATCTTACATTAGCTACGGTTAAGCCTTTTTATCTCATAACGGTTATACAGACTTGTAACGTATTACAAAAGTTTCACCATTTAAAGCAAAGGACCAATCGTTTTCTAACAATAATAAGTTCTAACATATTCTAATTATAATAGTATCACTATTAAACACGAAAAGTGGTTAAGCTTTGAGGTCTTCTTACCAGAAAATTTCTTTATAAAAGCAAACCAATAGATTACCATATTGTCCAATCTAAAAATTATGTTGCAACATTTAACCACCGTCGTTGGCCCGTAAATAATGCGATTTATGACACTGAGGTTACATTGCGCCATTGATCCAGAACTTATTGTTGTTAGTAAATGATTGGTTTTTAATTTTTATATTGTGTCACTAACCAATGAAACATAGATATGAAATATGACCGTTACGAGAAAAACTACCGGTAACCGCTTAGCAGATGGACAATTGGACAATTGTATTTATGAAATGGCTCTAAACAATCAGATGATCTGGGGTGGAAAGTGATGTAAAGTCATTCATATATCGTAATATTAGTGTGCCTAGACAATTGGTTATCTCTTGTATCGCCACTATTAGATAAGAGGGAAAATGAGGGAAATTGGCAATATTTCCATTAGCCTCTTTAGCGAAATTTTCTTCTAGCTAGAAATCAAAGCTTAATCATTTTTCGTAATTAGACTATGCTATTAACCAGTACCAAAACAGTTTTACATCAGTTTTAAGAGGAAACATTTCAGATTTCCAGTATCTGGGTTAGATTTTTTCTTTTTTCAAATAATTTGTGTGAACGATAAAACTGATTTTTATTTTTCAAGTTTTTAAAATGTTCTACATTATGATATCTATTATTATAATTTATAAATTTTAAAGACTTGAAGAAAAAAATTATTTTGATTCATATATAGAAGTTATTTGGAAAAAGATCTTTTCATTTGAAGAAACACTGAATTTAGTTCTAATATGATGCTCAAAATCATTTGGCTAACTGAATATTTTATTTTTATTTATTTTTTTTTTACAAAAATGTTATATTAAGACCAGAAATCAACAAATTAAGGTCAAAAAAAGTATCAAAACTTAATTTTTATACGCCGTATTAAAATAATAATAATAATAATAATAATAATAATAATATAATAATAATAATAATAATAATAATAATAATATAAGAATAATAATATAAATATGGTAGCATAATTAAATAATAATAATAATATAATAATTAATAATAATAATAATAATAATAATATAATAATAATAATAATAATATAATAATAATAATAATAATAATAATAATAATAATAATAATAATAATCGGATAGAGATTGATCTGGTCTTGGAATGGATGGATGGAAGCAAATGCGGCATTCGTTCGGGTAATTCTAATCCCTCTGAAAAAAATTATGATGAGTTTAATTTATCACAAGAAGATTTGGATGGCAAATAAAAATTCTTAAAATGTTATAAATTATAGTACCAGGAAAGGGGAAATAAAAAAAAAAAAATAAAAAAGGCCGTTGGTTATAAAAATGTTGCCCGAAATATCACCAAAATAAAAAATGTAGCTAATACTTTTGCTTTCTCTCTCAACCTATCTTAAATATCAAAATATATGTGATATTTATTTGATAAAAAGAGGTTGCCGCAATATAATTATAGTTATAGGAATTAAAAAAAATCATAAATATTTTATATTATCAAAATTTAAAGCTTTTTGCGGGTGGTTGAATGAAGTAAACAATCACCTAAGAAGACTTTTCATGAAATAAATATATGATATTTATTTGATAGAGAGATGTTTGCGCGCTTTAATAATAATCTATATCCTATTAATTTTAAACATGCAAAAAAACGTTCCAAATTCGTATCGATTTGTTTGAATGATGTGGAGCAACATATTATTTGAAACTACGATCCTTCGGCATTCAAGGTCCGGCCACATTTGATTTTCCTATATTTTAATGAAAAGTTGTTATTTAATAAATTATTTTTTTAATTTTGCTTTTTTATCTTTATCATATTAAAAATAAACAGCACGAAAAACGTAACGGTTTTCACTACAATTTTGTCATCATGAGTTTTTTCGGATTGGTTTCCTTCGGGCGAGCGAAACGAGCCCTCTGCGCGTGCCGTAGCACGTGCTAAGGGGACAAGTCTTGCTCCGTTAGGAAGCCAAGCGCAAAGGCTTTTGTTAGGAATTAAAAGAATCATGTAAACTTTTTCATCTGGCTTAATTTTAAAGCCCTTTACGGATGGATTGATCTTGAGTAACATAACCTCAGACTTCAAAAATAAATTTATAAGATTAGTTTGCCAATTTAATTAAAATTTAACTATCATACAATATCAGATTTATGTAATCAGGTAAACATTTTAGTCAAAAGTTTTTACCTAAATAAAAAAAATGGTTGAGGAAAACTGAATTACAAATATTGAATCAATAGCCAAGGATAAAGAAAAATTGATGAAAGATTTATTCAATTCTGAATGGATAGCAAATTTACATATGGTTACACTGGATAATTCTGCAATAGCAATAGTAGCATGAGCATATATATATATATATATATTATATATAATATATAATATATATAAATATATATATCTATATATATATTATATATATATATATAATATAATACATGGGCGTAGGCAGGGGTGCAGGGGGGGGGGCACTTGTGCCCCCTAAATCTTGGCGAAATAAAAAAATGAATCTTAATATGTTTGCCAGATCGACTTTTTAAGGGTTAGTAGTACGAAGAACTGAAAAAGATACATTAAATCGGTAGATATACCAATGGTAGTTGTCTTGGTTCACTTTTTGTTTTCTGTTTATATTGGCTTGAAGTCAACTAGCGTGTTCTGTTTTTTATAATGTTAGCTTCTCAGCTAGAATCTATATGTCGAATGCAATTATATATATATATATAATATATATATAATATATATATTTTATATATATATATATATATATATATATAATATTATATATATATTATATATATATATATATATAAATATTATATATTATATATCAATCAACCTCTGCCCCCCCTAAAATTAAATTGATCACACGCCCCATTATATATATATATATAATTATTTATTATATTTATTATATTATTAGATATATATATATATATATATAATATATATATATATATTATATAGATATATATATAATATATATATATATATATATATATCTATATCTATATATTTATATATATATTATATAGTAATAATATAAATAATATAATATATATATATATATATATATATATTATATATATATATAATATTATATATATATATATATATAGCCTATCTATAAAGTAAGCATATTGCCTAGCTAAGGTTTCTGTCATAAATAACTTCAAAATAAATATATTTTTTGCAGAGTTTATTTTTTATAATATACTTCAGGCAAATAAGAAGGAGACTTATAACTGAGAAAACACCAAATCTCACCTTGGGTTATTTCAGTTTTCCTTCTTCAGACGTGGCATTTATTCCTAAATGCTCGGGATATCCGGGGGCTTCATGGAACTGGAATCAACTGTAGTTTCTTTAGCAGCTAATCATGGTTTCTTTAGGAAGTTCTATAATAAAATGTTTAATCTTCTCAGCTGAACTAAAAGGAGTTTTTGGGGTATCAGCCCTGGGGCTCTTCTCTTGTTAGTCTCAGTCTGGAAAAATATGAAGTGAACGAGGAACAGGGCCTTAGCCTCGTGAAAAAATTAATCAAAAAAGTAAATAAAGCTGCTCCATCTTATGGAAATATTTTTTGTTGGAGACAATGTTACTTAATTTTTGTTTTATTTTGATGTAAATTTGAAGCAAGAATGAGAAATGGAAATTTTACTTAGGTACAATCAAACACTATGGTATAATCAAAATAAGGTAAATTTTGGTATAATCTCCTTCTTAAATTTTAAATATTAAAAAATTTGATAAATGACAAGCGAGAATGACTTAATATTTTTATTAAAGAAAATTATGTACGCCTGTATTTTATGGAGTCAAATGTTTTTAATTAAATGAACAATGGAACATTTAGTATTACACATATTTATTTACAATACATCAAAAGATATAAATAAAGACTTTTGGAACTGTTTAAATTCGAGTTCCTGATAAGGTTTAACTTCTTTCGTATACTATGATGATTCAGCTTTATTGTTTTACTTGCTATTGTATTCCTCCATATCTTTTTAAATTAATTTGTATTTTTGATATGAGCTTCGTTCAACTGCAGCTGTTTTGAGAAAAAAAAACTACGTGAAGGGTATGGGTGTTGGGTCGTCTGGCAAGGAGAAATTGAAGGAGCGGAGATAAACACGCTTCTGAAAGACTTTCTTTCAGTTCGTATTAAAAATAGAGTACAAAAAGAAGTAATTTAATGGTGGTGGGCACAATGTGCTTTTTAAGTTAAGTTCAATGATTAACATACAATATTAAATATAAGCAAAAATAAAAATAACCATTTTAATAAAAATGAAAGAATATAAAAAGAATCAAAATAAACAAAGTATCACAACAATTAATAAACAATTACAATAGGACATAATAACACAGATAAAAAAACAACAACCAATTTGCCATAATTTCAACATTTTAAAGAACAAAAAAAAGTGATGTTCATTGTTTATTATGAATATTAAAAAATGACCGGAAAAGAAATCAAAGAATGATTTTACAGTTACCTTATTGTAACGTTACCCTTCCACTTGCAAAATTTCTACATTTACCCTTTGGTCAATTTTAACATAGTCATCATCGCTGTGAAAATCCCAGTTGCCACTTGAGCTCTGCAGTCTTCTCAGGCCTCTGTGTCAGCCTTCTGCAGCGAAATAATGGTCATCTGAGTAATGGTATGACGAATGATGCTCTCTTCTTGGATGTTTGCCTGGATAGGCGGAGTAGTAAAAAATACTAATCTCATCTGCAACAATCAGGGTGCGCAACAAAAAAACTGGATTTGAAGGTGTCGCCAGTTTTTTGCACTTTCTTCCTTCCAATACCCCAAAAGAGGAACATAATACAAAATAATAGAGAGATAATCAATTCGACTGCGAACGTGAAAATAATTAATAGTGAAATCAATCCATGGAGCTCGATTTATTTCATTTTATTCAAAAATTAGAATAAAAAAATAAAACTAGGGGTTTGGTTGTTAAATGGTGGAAAATATATGGAGATAATAATAATATTATCATATATAATAATATTGCAATTAATAATTAATATATATAATAGATGGGTATTAATAAGTTATATAAAGTTGGAGTAGAGCAAAGTTAGTAGTAATATTGTAATAAATGTTGGGTTAATTATTCTGTTAATGTTTTTATCAGAATGTATATGAGTTTCATCGTATGAAGACATTAAAATTAATAGATATGTAATGACGTGTCAATATGCCACTGAAGATCTAATTCTTTAGATAATGCCACGAAATATAATTCTTAATAACTTACGCTTCATAACAGTTCGTTATAGTAGAGCTGTTAAAGGGTAGTCATTTTAAGTTTGGCACCAATATATATGTCATCATAATTCCTACAGAATGAGAAAAATATACATAATTCAACCAACTTAAAAGAAATAAAGAAGCACTACAATCATTCATTTTCAAAAGATGAGGTTGAAGTTGCACAGAGCGGACTTAGCTGAAAGAGAAGGTCGGGAATGAAGGGAAAAGAAGACTGAATGAAAACAATGTGAAATAGACTATGGATAGTTCTTACCTTCGGCGATTGTTTCGTGGAATACCCACCACTGCACACTCACTCACGTTTCATTCCACATGTTCATAAAAAAAGAAACATAAAATTATTAGTTCTGTGAAATAACTATGCCAATTACTGGTATAGATACTGATAATCACTTACTGGGGCATGGTTCATACATTTGCCTTAGAAACAAGGGTTATACAGCAAGTATTTTTTCAATATAGGTGCGTTTTTATTCTGGGAAATGGTATTTTTTGCATTCGTCTAATCAGTAATCAGGCGAGGGCGCTTATCTCTCCATAATTTCCACTTTACCACGGATTTTAAATTAGTAACCAATAAAGTCGTCTCTGCAGAATTCAAATGCCGGTGAGATGATATTGTGTCCAGTTGCGATAAAAATCCTTCATATTGGAAAGAAATCATATCGTATAGGCAATATATAAAAACTGTTCCTCGATAGTGCGTCTCCGGGTCTGTAAAAGATAGACTGGGTTGATGCCTCTAGAAACCAACTGTTCTTGGTACTGTTTTGAATTTTATATGATCTACCAGTTCCTGGAACGCTTCGAGCAACTCGTAAAACTCAGAATCAGTATTTTTTCTTAAATGGTTATTGTTTATCTCTTTTTTGCTTGTTCAACTGCGCTACATAGGACGATAGTGATATCGATTGATGATATTTTGAAAGATTGTGGATCAGTTCCAACAATTTTGAAGCGACAGAAAAAGCTGTAATGAATGATGGCATTCCTATATTATTAAAATTAATAATTCTTTTCTTTTTTATATGGTAATCTAGTAATTGTCTGACATGCCACTGCCGGTATAAATATTTCTTTAAAAAGTAGCACAACTTCATGCACATCGTCCCATCTCGTTTCACAAAGTATTTTGATTTTCGTATTTTCACAAGCTGGTTTCGATTCTTTAATTTTTTCATTTCAAAACAGAGGTCAGGTTTGCACTGACAAAAAAAAAGTGCATATACCTGATATTACACGAATCGCAATTCTTACAGCTCAGATTTTGAATGTTTCAGAAATGCACAAATTTGAGTACTGGATTAAACAATGAGTTTACATTGCTTTGGAAAATGATTTCTTTAAAATTACTTGGAGAAACTTGAATTCACCTCTTGTGGACGAAGTTTCATTGTAGACCTGGCCACTCACATTGTTCAAGCGGAGGTCATTATCTATATATGAGCTTTCCTGTAGCACATTCGTTAAGTCTTGATCAGTGACGTCGTAAACAGACACAAATGAAAGAAAGTCCTCTACTATAGCAAAAGGCTAATTGGTTTTTGTAATATACATGAGACACACAAAAAAAACTGTTTCACTTAAGAATTAAGATATGTCTGTGATTTTGTCAGCTAAGGCTGTGTAGAAAGGACTCTCACGCACTTGCTCTATGATCTTTATTTTTTTAATAAAACGGCCAATAGACTCAATAGGCGCATCCTGAATTTTTGGGCTTTTGTACGCTGAGTTCCTTGCACTATTCTCTATGCGATCCTTGAGTAGTAAGTTAAATGAAGTAGCCATCACTTTGGTCAGGTGTGATAAGGGATATGGCACATATCAAAATGTCTTTGAAGTGAGATGTTTCGTATTCATCATTGTATCACTGTCTCCACAATTACATTTACTCCTGAACGATTTTGTTCAATTTCTTCCTTCTTTCTCGAATCTAGTACGATTTATAAAACTTTACATTATTGGTAAAATTTTGGATTTTATACTTGCAAAAATGAATGTGATGTCGGAACTTTATGTTTTTAATGTTTTTATATTAATTCCAAACATTTGTTCCCTTTGATGTGTGACAAAAAATGTATCGATTCGAATGGAAATTTGTTTGCATTAATAATGGCCAGGAATAAAAGAATTAACCAAAATACTTGGTATATGCACATAAGGTATTCGATATGTGTATTAAAAGCATGGCTATTAATTAGATTGTACTGATGACGTGGTAGACAGTACAGGTAATGTAAATGTTATTGCATGATAATTAAAATCAAGTTTCTTAAGTTTTATCTTTTTTAGTTTTACTCTGTGGAATCTATGTAGGAATTTCGCATAAACCTTTATGACCTTTTAAGAAATATCGAAATATTGCATTGCTTTTGTAAGGGAAGTGAATTGTCAGTAATTTGGAATTGTTTAATTTCTCTAAAATCAGAAATCTTATCCCCCAATGCTTACGCCAGTACATAGTTTAGTTACTGTTAACTCAGTGACGCGGAGTCCATTGTTCGAATCCCGCTGATGGAGAGTAAAATCTCCTTTGAATCATTCATAATAAGGGCTGACGTAGCACCTTTATTATATTGATGTATTTTTTTATATGATTGTATTACATTAAAATTCATGGAATATTGTTACCCAACCTATAATTTGGCACTATATTTGACCTGCACTATATGAGGCCCCCAAGACATTTTTAAATAATATTTGTTAATGTAATTGCATCTGGTTATAATAGTTGGGACTTTAATGTAAAAACATTTTACTACTGTCCTGAACTGATCAAATTTTGCCCCTAGGCATAGGAGAAAATGTAAAAATAAATAATTTTATTTTATTACAGACTTAGTGAATCTTGGTTTTCTGTTAAAAAATTTGCCATGTTATGCTCTGACCCAAAATTAACGTGAAAGATTGATGTCCTAGTCCGCATACAGGTCTCTGCGATTAGGTAGGAAACTCTGAGAATAGACAGGGAAAGGAAACTGAGGGAACTCTCTAATTCTTGGCAGAAGTGCTATCATCAATCTTTTATGGCACTCTATTGCAAGGTGCTAAAATGCTTTCTTCCATTTTCGAATTTTTAATCTTTAAATATGGTTTCCGTAAACGTCTTTCCAACGTTGGACATGTGGGACGAAGTTAGCTTTTTTCCACTAGCTATTATTTTAAAAAAAGGATTAAAGGATTATAGAGCATTTGTAGATGATAATTTAAGTATTTAATAGAAAATAAGATAAAATTTAAATTTAATAAAATAATAATTGTAATTTTTTACTCTAGAAAAAGTGTATCAAGATAACATTAAGCAACTAAAATCATTTAGAGTCCATTTAAAAGAATTGTTTCAAATTGAATAGTTTTGTTTATTGGTTTTGCTTATTATTATTTGTTTACATACCATTTTTTTTTTATTATTTTTTATTTTTTGCTTTATGTGCTAAGTGATGAATTAACTGCATTGGCAAGACAGATATGGGTCTATATGTTCCTGGTTTCATACAGAAGCTTCTTTTTATTCCTTAGGTGAAAGAGGCAGCATTAGTTGTTGAATTTATAACTTAAAAATAGGTTTTGTTGTCTTTAAAAACCTAATATTTTGATGTTTTGAATTAATATTTGAAACTGCATTTAAGGTACAGTTTAAAATAAGTAAAGTCATTTAATTTGAATATGTTAAGTAATTTTTTTTGTTTTCTAGGCTTAAACTTGGGTATTGTTGGTATCAATGTATACTATACTAATATATATAATTTATTATTATAAGTGTTATATGTATTGGGTGTGGATTATTAGTTTATATATATAGTAGTTATATAAGTATATATATTATAGTATAGTATATTATATATATATAGTTTTTGGTTTTGTTTTATTTTTTTTTTTTTTTTTTTTTTTTTTTTTTTTTTTTTTTTTTTAAATCTTTTCTAAAATTGACATAACATAGTACGAATTTACGACGCAACTGATAGCACTAGCAGTGACCCTTTGACGTGAACATAGTAGTGACACTTTTGAGGTTGTTGTTTTCTTATCGATACAGATTTTTCTTGTTTAGAGTTGTTTGATCTTTTAGATGCGATTCTAGGTCTTCCTAAGTTAAGTTTTAATAAAATTTTTATGATATGAAAAGTGGGTCAGATTAATATATAATTCTTATGATGGTTAAATAGAATCGGGGCAATTGTATAATATTTATTGCATGGGTGATAGGTTTTTTTCATATGTGGAGTGGTGCAGAGGTGGTATTGAATAGTGCAGTTAGTGGTGGAGTGTGCTCGCATATGGATTTGTTTGATGATGACGTACATAAGGTTAGTGTGATTTTGTTCGTGGATTGCTGCGCTTGAGTATGGCTAGAGTGTGTGGTGGTTGTGGTATGTTTATTGATAAAATTTGATGAGGTGGTGGTCTCTTAGTATTGATAGTGAGGTGGTCTTGTGTCTATTGATTTGCGCTTGTGTGTGGTGAGTGAAGGGAAGTTTAAAATATTTTATTGGCACGCGCTCGAGGGGGTGTTGGTTTGTGGGTGGTTGGGTGGTGGGTGTTCGGTTGGTTGGTGGTGGTTGGGTTCTCGATACCGATGAGCCTTGCTCGGATTTTTTTCGTATTATTGGTATTGGTGGAATTTGAATAAACTAGACTAAGGAGTAGTTATGGGGCTAGCTCCAAAGTAAGATATCAGAGTTTGTTGCAGATAATTACTAGATTTTTTACCTATTAGAAACTACAATAGTGTATGATTACGCTTAAATAAAGATATAGCATGCAACAGTAATTTTGTGAAAAAAGGTTAAAATAACCAAATTAATAAAGATATAGGCCATTTAAAATTTCAAAATCAACAGTAAATTTTTGTGGAAAAAGAGGTATAAAATACAAATTAATAAAATATAGGGCTAGCTTATATTAGGATAAGGAAAGGGACTGTGAGGACAGTAAGTTTTTATATATTTCCTGTCTGATTAAACTTAATTTAATTTTCAAATGCCTTAGAGATATCTTCGTGTGGTGCATGCATCTATACTGTTAACAGATTAAATAGAATACTTGTTAGTCAAAAATTATGTATTTATCATGACTCTTGACAATGTAAAAAGTAAATGAGGCTGCAACGTTAAATTCCTATAAATTATATCTTGTGTATTTAATTAAAAAATTGAAAAATTAATGACTGGTATGTTTCGTTCTTTTATTGTGCAAGACTTGATATGTTCCTGTAGTTGGTTTTTAGGTGTTTTTCTCTAATTTAGTTTATATATAGTATTTTTGTAAATGTGATATAAATGATGGCTGTAAGCTGAGTATTACTTCTAATTTAATAAAAGTCCTGAGTCTTATTTCATATATGTATGGAAATTAAGAAGAGTATATATATTTAAAAGGGTTAGGAAGATTTTATTTTGAGTAATATATGTTTATATTATATAGTATATATAGTATTATATATAATATATCATATATATTGGGTAACTGTGGTTTGTTATCCCAGAGGGTTATCACCCCCGTTTTTATGAAAATCACAGGATATCTCTAAAAAATAATAAATAGAGTAAGAAAAGTGAAAATGAAAATTGTCGCTCTCTTTAGGAAACAAGTTACAGCCTCTCATAGTGTAAAAAAAATATTTTTTTTTTTATCTATAGAAAAAAAAAAAAATTTTTTTTTTTTGAAAGATCACAGGATATATACTCTAAAAATAATAATGAAGAATAGTGAATACGAAAATCGGAGTCTCTTTAGGAAAAAAATGTTACAGCCTCTGAAGGTTTGTAACATTTTTCCATAGATTTCTTTATAATAAAGTATTAAGTGGGCTCGTCTCGTTTTAGGGCATTCTAGTTCAAGGGTTTAGCTGATAAATTTGTTAATGTCTTACATAGATGTTTCTGTGTTAACTAACAAAATTATGCGATACCTGGACTTAGAAGGGTGAAATGAGAGACGTAGACCTGGATCGATCAATATTGAAATGTCTATGTGGGATTTTTCACAACTTTGAGAGGCTGTAACTTTTTTCCTAATAAGAGTCGACGATTTTCGTTTTCATAATTCTTCATTATTATTTGTTTTAGGTATATTCTGTGATTTTTTCATAATAAATCTGTCAAATGATCTATTGGCGTTCTTACATACTTATCCATATATATATTATATTATTATATATATATATATATATATAGTATGAGTGTTATAATAGTATATTTATAAATATTTATATAGTATATATAGTATTTTGATATACCATTCTTATTTGGAGGATTTTTTCAGTATCCTCTGGTTAATTATTAATAACTATGATAGGTTGGTGTTAAGAATGTCTTGATAAGTCAGTAAATTGGCAACATAATGCTTACTTTTGATCATGTTATTGTTGATGGGTTCACCTGTTTCATTATTTGCAATAGTTTCTTAAAGGTTTTGAATGATGATTATAATATATAGAAATATAAAGCTGTGCTAAAGGAAAGAGTTGGACAAGGTCCCTGCCTATTTCTTAAAGTATATTTTTATATTATAAATCGTATTTAAAAATGAGATTTAAGAAGGAAGTAAATAAATCACTTCTGGTTTTATTAAATTGATGTTGAAGAATTTTATTTAGTAGTATACTCGTATGTTTTTCTACGAGATATTGTGCGGGTTGTAGTCCTAGTTGTTGTACGTAATGTTGTTTTAATATCCTTTTAGTGCCAATTTGTTAATATCCTAAGAAAATCCTTATATTAAGTATATGTATAATATGAATATATATGCATGTTTAGATGGCTTTAATCTGAATTATCAAAACTAGTATACAAAGAATGTCAGAAATATATAGGTGTATTATATATATATAATTATTATTAGATATAGTATATATATATATATATATATATGATATATATATAGTATAATTATAATATATTATTTATGTATATATTGATTGAATTATGAGGTTTCTATATGGTATTGTTTTAGTATTTGAACAGTTCTAATATTTTGTGTGTTTGGATTAGTAAGGGATTTTCTGAGTTTCAGCAAGTTAAGTAAGTTTAATTTTTTTAAGTAATTCTTTATGTGATAAGCCTTTCTGGAGATTATGCAAGAATGGTTCTTTTCACTAAAGAATTTTCTTTAGTAAAAATAACTTGTTCTGAACTTTAGTAAATTTTTGTTGATTAATGATCAGAGAACGCTAAAATGATTACCTGTAATAATTTCCATATATAGTAGTATATTTTTATTAGATATATATATAGTATACGTACTATAGTTATAGTAATTATGATTGTATATATTAGTATATATAGTATATTATTATATGTTATATAGATATATAACGTCTTTCCTGTATTTTTGAAATAATATTTTTCCTCTTATGACAGCGGGTGATAATTAATAATTTATGGCCTTATTACAGTATCAGTCAATGTATTAATAATATTAATGGTTATAAGATTTATAGAGAAAGTATAATCTTATTCGATTCTCTAATGAAGGTATACTGCTAGATTGATATAAGCTAATCAAAGAAAATTAGGTAAAAACGATATAATATTTGAATGTTTGTCCGCTGCAAAGATGGATTCTGAATTTTTGATTGTATTTATTTTTGTTTGTTCAGTGATTATGTACAAAGAGTGCGGAAAGAACAAAATGGAGAATGGGTAATTGGGCATCTTTAGATCTGTTTATATTATTAATTTTTTGGAATAATATATATATTATTGATATATATTATTATTATTATACGGGTGTGAGATAGTATATATTATATAGTATATATATATATTAAGTAGTATATATATATATTATATATTAATTATATATAGTATATAGGTATAATATTTATGATATCAATTAATATATATATATAGTTATAGTAGTACCTTAACAAGAACACTTTCTATAAAGGAATGAAATCTTTTGGACCATTTTTTGCACTATCTTGCACTTGTAAATTTCTGAGAACCTTGTGTATGGGTATCTGGTAGCTTGAATCTTTTTGTACTTGGTTACTTGTGCTTGTACTTCAAGTACTTTTGGGTCATTAAGTTGCATAATTTTTTTTTATTTTCTTTGCTGATCATTTTTCCTACGCATTGATTTATTGATTTCTTATATATGTATTTCTAGATAATGTGTCATTTTGAATATAAAGTATGGCTTATATATATTATACGTTTGATAGCATACTGGAAACATGGACTATGCAGCAGAAACATGGAGCATTTACAACAAGAAGGATGAAAAAAGGTTCGAAGCTGCTGAAATGAAGGTGTTGAGGACGATAATTGGGGAATGACGAGGAGAGAGAGAGTGAGAAAGACGAATGGGTTAGGGAGAGTGTTGGTGTGGTGCTTGTGACAGGATAATTCATCGGAGACTGAGATGGTGGGCGCATATTGTAAGGATGCCGGGAGAACGAGTCGCAAGTAGGGGGTGGTTGGCTGTGAGAGTGGAAGGGAGTAAGGCGCGAGGAGGCCGTAGGGTAAGATGAGGGATATTGCGTGAGAGAGTCTGAGAAGACATGGACTGCCCGAGACGGCCAGTGATTGGGGAGGATGGAGGTAGGTTTGGAACTTCATGCATGGAATCGGTGTTGTCTCCGCGGACAGGCCGTAGGCCTCCCTGAGAATAGAAAGTAAAATTATATATTATATATTATATATATATATATATATATATATATATATATATATATAGTATATATATATATTTTATTGTATATTATATATTATATATATATTTATATAATATAATATATATATATATATTATATATATATATATATATATATATAATTATATATATATATATATATAGTATATAATATAGTATGAGTTTGACGCCCCCAGTCTTGGAAAAAAGGTGGTTAATGATGATGATGATTTTATAATGGTATATATATATTATAGTAGTGATGCTCTATAGTATATTATTAATTATTTTGTATATGTATATATTAGATTAAATAAAAAATTATTTATTTAAATATGGAGAAATATTAATTTGTGTTTATATGCTTTAATACACAGAGTTTTATGTTTTCATCTAAAAAAGCCACCACTTTTTTCCCCAGTACTGGGGTAAGAGTTGCGTAACATGCACCGCGGAAAGCAGATAATGTAATAAGAGAGAAAGTCATTGACGACAAGTCAGAAAAAAAGTCCAGCCTCTCTAAGGTCTTATACTATTAGTGAGAACTCGCCGCAGTAGAAAATCAACTAGAGCTTATGAGAATGCAACGGACCCACTGCCCTCTAGCATCATTCGCAAGTTGGGTGCATTGCTTGGCCAGTGGGCGCCAACATATCCCCTCACAAACCTCCGTCATTCACTCCTATTATGCCCTTGTCTTCTCAATTCCTCAAACTCACATTTTCCTCCTCCAGACATTCTTCTTTTGCTGACTCAATCACTTTTTTCTTCGGTCTCCCAGCAGTCATTCCCAGAACACTCACTACTATACATCCCTTAACCAACCGACTGTCATCCATACTTTTCTTATGACCAATCTTACTCAAAGACTTTTCATTTATTTCTTCATTTATCCCTTTATTTACCCACCCTCCCCAAATATTTCAGGCACTGACCTTTCATCAATTGTCTCACACTTAACACGCCCTGTTCATCTGAACACATTTGTACTTTAGATCTCACTAGACTTAAGACATTATAAGAATATAGAGACAGTAAAAGCCACATGGGCTATGAGACTGTCCCTTCGGGCAGTGCAAGTCTTATCACTACCAACATGCCATGCAATCCACAAAGCACGCCTAGGGCTTGTCAAATTGTTGTAATTACAAAACACACAATTTGGCTTAGTCAAATATTATATTATATAGTGATACCCAAACAATCCACAGCATTAATATAGTTATGGTAACATGTCATCTAAATTAATAGACTAATATAACTAGAACACCGCCAATTTTGGTTGCAATATATATTGATACAACCATCCGATAAAGGAATCTACCTTTCTTAAATGTTCAATTGAGTCAACTCAACAACTCTCTGGCAGACTATTAAATTTATACAACCTATTATGAAGCATGCTTTCTTATATCAAGATGGTGCTTTCTTTTTTTCTTATTTTCTTATTATGCCCCTGTTCTCCCGTCCGTTGTTCTACAATGAAAATTTATTTGTCTCTGTATTATCAATAGATGTAAATATTTGAAGACTTGTATCATGTCCTCTAAGAAATTTTTACAGAAACATTTCTAACTCCTTTAGCCTTCCTCAATAGCTCTTTACCTCAAACCAGAAGTATGCCTTGTTTGTTCTCGTTGCGTAGTCTCTCTGCTATTAGCATAGTCTAGAGTCTTTTCTTTAAATAGGGGCCGAAACTTGTGCCACAATACTCTATTACTGGCCTAACATAGCTTATTATACGTTTACTTATTATTTCTTGCTCTTGTAACACATTCGCGAGTTTATTATGCCCAGCATTATTGTTAAATGGTCAAGGTAAGAACTTTCTTTTCATTCAATTACTGCTATAATACACATAAATCTTTTCTGGTCAGAGACTCAAGCCAATCCCTCATTATATCGTAGTTAAAACTTATTTGAGTAACCTAGGTGAAGAACCTTAACTTTTTACTATACTTTTTACCCCAGAAGTTATAGATCATTTTGAAATCTTTTATGAATCTTCATATCTTGCCTATACTTGAGTGGCACTTGACTATCATTGCAAACTTAGGTAACCTTGCATTTAAGTCTGTCTAAATCATTTATTAATAGTGAGGAAAATAGTGGCCGCCTGAACCCTGGGACACATCTTCAACTATTTCCCATGATGATTTATCATTTAGCTTTGTTACACACTGTTTTTCTATTTCGCAACCACTCTTTAATCCGACCATGTACCACTCCACCTATACACATTGCAATAAACTTTTTCATCGCCTTATGTGGGGAACCTTTATCAAAAGCTTTGCTAAAGGTTAGGAGAAGAATAATTATCAACTGGATCTCCTCGGTCAATGCAGTAGTAATCGCATTCCATAATATTTTAAAGGTTGTTTGTATTTGACCAGCCCTTTGCTGAACCGTGCTGGGTAGTCAATACAAGTACCTTGTTTATCTTCTAAATATTTTCTATTGACCTTTAGTAATTTTGCCAGATACCTTTTAGCAACAGAGATGTTAAGCTAATGCATATATTTTCAAATCTTTCCTTACAACTGTTTCTTATAATAAGCGCAACATATGCTGTTTCCAGTCATCTGGTACCTCACCACATGTTATAGATTCTTAAAAATAAAATACAGTGCTTTTGCAATGCTGATACTACCTCTTATTCCGACCATAGTTACTATACACGGATAACAAGCATACACTCCTGTAAGACTAGCGGCATTCAGACTTAGTCTGCTTTGCATCCAGCAATGGATTTTATGACAGCACTTCCTTCGCAATTGCAAACTTCTCTACTGACATCGTGCATCATCCGTTCCCATATGTCCAACATTATATCCTGAATATTTTTAAACTCAGTCACGTTGTTTGCTGCCTTACCATCTAGCATAACTTCATCCGAGAGCTGTCCTACGTCACAACTAGTTATACTTACTCTTATTATCTTTACGTTCTAACTCAGTGTCATTTAGCGATCCTCTGCCAAATCTCTTCTAGACTTTATATCCCTCTCTCAAACTCTTTCAGATTCTACCGCACAGACAGTGTATACAGATATTACAGATATATACTTATATTATATATATGTTATTATATTTTTTACTCACGTTATATACTGTATATATATGTGTATATTATATATTTTTATAATATTATACTATATTATATAGTATATACTATATATTAGTATTATATCTATATATATATATGGTATATATTATATATATTATATATATATATCAGTATATTATATATATATATACTATATATATATATTTATTTGAGATGGTGATTGATTGGATTTGAAGTTGTATAAAAGCGTTTATGAGGGTATAGTTCGATGACTTGGAGGAGAGCAATAATAGTATCCTTATATAGGGTAAAGGGGATAAGGGTTACTGAAACTACATAGGTATTAGTTTATTGAGTGTTGTAGGATAGATATATATTGGTATTTTAGTCGAAAGAGGCGCGACGAATGACTGAACTGATTTGGGGAAGAACAGGTGCGTTTAGAAGTGGTAGGGATGTGTGGATAATCTTGTACATTGATAACAAATGATTGGGATATACATGAGGGATAAGAAGAATATATTTGTATTTGGATTTATGGATTGCAACCTGCGTATGGTAAGATAATGAGGGAAGCTCTATGGCAGAATCAAATGAATTGGTGGTGGTAAGCTTCTTAATGGAATCAAAAGTATGTATGATGATGATGAAGCGTGTGTAAAAATAGTCGAAAGTGATTGGTATTTTAATATTAAAAGCGAGTGGAAGACAGGGATTGTGCTATGGTCTCCTTGCGATCCAATCTGTGTATGGATGAGGTTATGAAAGAATTAGAGGAAGGGATGCCATGGATAGGTGTTAGATGATGAAGATAAGAAGAGATGGAGGGTTCCTACCTTTTATATGAGGATGTTTTTTGGTTGTGTAATTGTGTATACTAATTGTATATAAGGGAGGTAAGGCTGGGTTCTTTTTCGACTTGCTATATTCTTCTAATATTTTCTGTTTCCAGTGCATGTTACGGCACTTACTCAGTCTGGGAGAGAAGGATGGGTGTATGATGAATGAGTGTTTATGATGATTATATATATGATACTATATTATATTATTAGTATATATATTATAATATTATATATATATATATTATATAATATATATATAATTTATATATATATATATATATATCATTATAATATCTATATAATATAATATATATTATCATGCAAAGTGTTTTCATAAAGTAGTTGTTTATTTGTACTGATACTATGTACTTGTACTTGGTACTTGAACAAATTCTAGAGTACTTGTAACTTGAACATTCTAAGAGTATCTAGTAAAGATTCTAATAAATATGTATTGAATCAAGGTTGAATTATATATAATTATTATATATATTTAATTATATATATATATATATATAGTTATATATTATTATATTGGTTATATTTAATATATATATAGTATATATATATATATATATAAGCGCAAATTTGGGCACCGTAATGAGAAAGTTAACGTCGTTAATTCTTAATTGTGTTTACCAATAAATATAACAGGTTCAGCGTCGGGAATAACAAAGGCATAGGGTTTGAACTTAACTCTTAATGTTAGAATCTGTCATTTTTTTTTTTTTTTTTTTTTTTTTTTTTTTTTTTTTTTTTTTTTTTTAGTTATCATTACATAAAGGCAGAGCCGTATTCAAGGAGGGGATGTTACGCAAAAATTTCATCCGCTAGCGCAATTACGCAATGAACATAGATGCAGGCTTTAAGTGAGGGAGATTAAATTCAGACAGGAAACATAGAAGATGGAAGAGAGTTACAAGAAAGTGGTTAAGGAAATAGGAAAACTGCAGTGGCAACTAGCTGGAGTTACCAATATTACCAAAACTCGTGCGCAGATAACAGCACCCCTTGTGCTCTAGGGTGTCGTAAAGGTGGTGGTACGCGGTTGTAAGTTCCCTGAACACCTGCCGCTGCGGTATACCTATTGATATGGTTAAAGCATCAACATCGCAAGCAAGATAGAGGTTCAAGTGAACTGGAAAGTAATAAACAGTTTATAAGTCTTTTGGCTGTTGACTCGACCCTGTCAAAGCTGGGTGAAACCAGAGCCCAGATATGAGAACATACTGCTATAACAGGCGGATGAGACCTTGTAGTGCTGGAGTATGATGAGAGGCACAAAAAGTCTCGAGTCTAACAGATATCCAGTGGTTCTTGAGGCGCCCCAGGCCGCTTGTGATGTGGGTTTCAAGACATTTTTTTTTATGATTTAATGGCAGGATGTTTAGTATTGTCAAGCAGGAAGACGAAAGATAGTGCAAAAGAGATAGGAAGTTGAAGGTATTTTAGAAGAGGGAGATTTGGTAGAAGTTGGGTTTTGACAAGAATTGAAATTTCACAAGGTTGAGACGGAGCCACCGGGAAATTCCTTATTAGCACGTGAATAGAATCGGAAAGCTTAAGACAGAGGCAATGTCTAGAAGTAAAGAGTATGGGCAAGATTGAAAGAGTTGAAGAATGAGGGTTGGAGTTCATGGCTGTGAGTGGTATAGTTTAGGATGTGAAAGTGAGAAGAGTCATTATGAAAGTGGATAAAGTAGATGAGACAAACCTGAGAACTCCACTATTTGACAGATAAAAGAAGAAGTCGGGCCATCACGATTAGCGCGATTTTTTTGCTGTACTTGAAGAAAGCTAGAATAGATTAAAGCAAAGAGAGGAGGAAGGAGGGGAGCTTGGAGAGTAATGATATGATGCGTGCCATACCGGGTCAAATGCTTTGGATATGTCAGCGCCACCACGCAAGTCTTCCAGGTCGTTCTAAAGAGCGGAAAACATAAATCGGTTAAATAGGAAAGTATATCGCCGATGTAGATGCTTTGACACCAAAGCGTATCTAGGATTCGGAAAGAAGAGGATAGAGATTCAGATGTTAGAAGTGGAGAGTGAGAAGGTTTCACAAGATCTTAGTTGAATACAAGTGAGGCTATAGGGGGATAGTTAGAACTTAAGAATTCAGAGCGCGTCTTTTTTCGGAATATGGTTGGACTGTGCATGGCTTCCAACACGAGGGAAGGGGGCTAGTATTAGACATAGAGAAAGTTGACCGATGGGGTGGGTTGTTTAACGACGTATAGCGACATTCCCTCAAAACTCGGAGCTTTTTTCCAACTGTGTTAAACCATTACTAAATGATAATAACCGAGTAAGATATTCACATCATTTTGACGCCATTGAGGAGAGCGTTTGGAAATTAAAAAAAAAAAAAAATTTATCTCTTTCAATCTGATCTAATACAATTTAAAATGATAAGAAATAGTTTTATAACCGAAAGTTAAGTTAAGGTTACGGCTGTGGGGATAAATGTTTAACTTCGTTAATAGACCCGTTTAATTTTTTTTCGAATTTAACGAAATGGTTAAAAACTACGGAAAATTAACGAGTTTAATTAACGGATTTAACGCTTTAACGTGTTAATGCCCACAAGGTGTATAATATATACTATATATATATTATATATATATATTATAATATATATATATATATATATATATATAATATAATATATATATTATATATATTATATTGGTATATTAAAGTACTTAATAAAATTAAACTACATACGTTCAGGCAGCTCATAAAATATCTTGATTCAACTTTATTGTTTATTGTATGTATACATTATCACTATGTTATGTGTGTGTGTGGATATAATATATATATATATATATAATATTGTATATATATTTAATTATATATATTTATATATATATATATATTATATATTTATATATATATATATATATACGTATACTATATATTATATATATATTTTATAATTATATGATATATAATATATATTTATATATATTATATTATATATCTATATATATATTACCATTTTTATATTATAACTTTTAAGGTTTTATAGATGATTGTGTTAGGATACCAAGCTCTAGGTGAGCGTTGTGTAGAAATTGAGAATAACATTTAAAAAAAAAGAAAAGAAAATTATTTTATATCCTGAATAAATAAATATTATGAAGTAGCAAGTATCGAATATAAAGTGAAGAAAATGGCATTGCAAGGGATACGTTATATGGAAAAAATCTACGAGGTTAACTGGGAAGAAGTCGTGATAGCCTTATAATAAAAAAAAAATAAACAATTCAGAAATTTGGCATTTAGGCCTATATAAAAGTTATAATTCCAAGCACCCTTCTTTGAATTTAAAGGGTAATGATTTGGTAAATTACATACATGTTAAATTAAGAAACACAGCCTTTAATTTATTAAACAAGGAAGTTAGGAAAGTAAAGAACAGCTTAGTCTTTTTACCTTGAATTACTTATCAAAGAAGAGGTGGAGTTAGCATTCTACCCTAGATGTGATGAACTTTCAAAAGCGGATGGTTGGGGTTGGAGTAAGTTATGCTTATACCATATTTTGTAATTATTAAATAATTTTGTTTACAGTGAAAATTGTAATTCTATTTGAAGATTTAAAGCAGATTTTTGGAATAAAACCTTTGCATCAATTTAGTAATGAATAAAATAACTCAGAAGTGGAAGAGATATTCTTCTCTTCATTCAGCATTCATACATTCATTGAAGCTTGAAGCACAAGTCACTCAAATTATCTTTCACATAGAACCATGAAAAGTGGGTTAATTTATATAGGAGTTTATAAGAATTATTTTGAGATGTTTGCATTCAATTTAATCTTATTCATTCTTAGCCATTTAACATTTTTATAAACTGTGTTTTCATCATTCCTATGCAATGATTGGTCCACTGGTTGAATTTTTCCCATCTACCAAATATTAGGGAAAAGGAGATGGAAGTTAGTCTATAATATAAAGAGCTTAAAGAAGGATGTGGTTCTGTGGTTCCGCCGCCTATAAAAGGAAATAAAATGAGCAAGAAATTCATCCACCAATATTTTAAGGATGAGTTTTTTTTGAAGAAAAGTTATCTGAAGCTCATGTGTCTATTTTCGCTTGTTTAACGGCTTGGATCTTTTTCTATTTTGGGTTGTTTTTTTTATTTTTTTTTTTTTACCCTGTCAAAACTTGGAGAACACATGACCGAATTATTTCATAATTCTTTCATTTTCCTTCAAGCTGGTGAGCTTGTTTTTATTTAAGCACAAAGAAGTACATCAGTATCAAGTCATTATTTGTCTATTATATGTACATGGAATCATGATATACTGACACAAATATTTACATCAAAATAGAGGGAAATTTTATATCCAATGTTGTACAACCTTTGACATACTCACCCTCTGTGAAATAATTTGGGGTAATAGCAAATGTGTTAAAAAGTACAATTTATATCAGGCATAGGAGTTAGAATCTGTTGTTTGGTCCTAGTTATCTTAATTCTTGCAAATGATTTTCAGGTGAATAATAAAAAAATATTTCAACATTTAACATTTTAACAAACCTGAAAATAATGTAATTAATTAAAATAATATATGATTAAAACTAGTCAGGTATTTAATACTGCAGGATTTTTTAACTATTTAACTTTATATATATACGATTTATATATATATATATATATATATATATATTATATATATATATATTATATATATATTTCATATATATATATATATATATTATATATATTTTATATATTACTTTGTGAAAAAAGTTTCAAAAGCCCTGTGGGGAATGCGTCTTAAAAGGAGGGGTTTTGAAAATAAATGAAGATAAGAGTAAGTTGGTGGTAGTGAGTAGGGCGAGTCTGCTTTGTAAAATCATGTTGGATAGTGAGCAATAGGAACGACGAGTATCTGAATTTAAATATTTAGGTTATATGTTGGTTGAAAATTGATAACGGATAATGTGAGTGTAGTAGGAAGGTTGTATGCAATTAAATCGCTTAGTGAATGTAAAGGGACAATCTTTGAATATAGTAGGGTTTTGCATCATGGTATGTTGTTACTGGTGTTAGTGTCTAGTCATGAAACTATTATGTGGAATAAGAGGCATTGATCCAAGGTGCAATCCGTTCAGATTGATAATCTTAAGGGTGTGTTAGGTTTGAGAAGAATTGCTAAAATGAGGTATGAATGTGTTTGGGAATTGTGTGGTGTGAATAAAGGCATAAAACATGCAGTGTAATTAAGATGGTTTGGGGCTCTTTTGTGATCAATGTGGAAAAGGGAATGTCAAAGTCTGGTATAATGTATGTGGTGAAGTGGTTTAAAAACACCAGCTGGGAGACCAAAGGAAAAGTGGGATGAGTCAGTAAAGGAATGTCTGAAGGAAAGGAATTTGAGTTTGGAAGAGGTGAGAAGGAAGGTGCGTAATAGGAGTGAATGTCATGGTTTTGTGAGGGGGTATGGTTGTGAGCCTGGCCCAAGGGATGGACCTACATTGATAAGATTTCACAGTGAGGGTCCATTGCTAATTTGTGAAGCCTTGGGTGGATTTTTTTTCACTGGGACAAGATCTCACTTAAAGGGATGGTAGGCTTTCCTTTTGACTTACTTGATGATCTACTTAATTAACTATATAATATATATATATATATATATATATATATTATTATATATAATATTATTAATTATATTATTATATATATATATATATTAGTATAATATATAATATATTTAATATTATATATTATATCAAGTTAAATGTACCTTGCATAAAAAGAATATATATATTATATATATATATATATATTATATATTATATATATATAACAAAATATATATATATATATATATATATATATATATATATATATATATAATTATATATATATATATAATATTATATTTAAATTATATATATATATTCTTATATAATATATTATATAAATATTTTTAAATTTATGTTTATATAAATTTTTATATATATATATATTACAAAATATTAGTAAACTTGTAAAAGTATATATTTTATTATAATAGGTTAAAAGATTAAATAATTATAAAAAATTTGAAATATGGATTTATGTAATTATATTTATTACTAATTATTATTATTATTAGTATTATTATTATTATTATTATTATTATTATTATTATTATTATTATTATTATTATTATTATTATTATTATTATTATTATTATTATTATTATTATTATTATTAAAATAATTTTTTTTACTGTAAATTATCATTATTGGCTTATTAATATAGAGTTAAATGTTTAAATTTTTCTGTTATTATAACCTGGAAAATATTTTTCAAAGAGTTGGGAGTCTAGAGTGTGCTAATATTACCAACTCCCAAAGTTGGGAGTTGAATAGTATTTTGTTGACTTTCCATTTCTAATTTATACCAGTGTTTACCTATAGTGTGAAGCTAAAAAATAATTTTATAGCTTCAATTTTGCTTTTTATTAATTGTTTGGTATGGATTCAGGCTTCAGTGAAGCTATATACGGCTCCACTCCATACGAATATTTTTTAACAAATCATAGTTCTTTTAATTAATCATTTAAAGGGGTGTCCATTTTACTCACTTTATTTCCAAGTGATACTCAATACCATGTTTAAATCTTCATTTTAAAAATTATTATTATTATTATTATTATTATTATTATTATTATTATTATTATTATTATTATTATTATTATTAAGTATAGTAGTAATAATATTCTTTATTTTTGTATTTTTTCAGGGCATTTTTCGTTCAGCATGCGAACCATATGAAAAATGAAATGTTCGTATTATTGCAAATTACAAAAGGGTAATTATTATTATTATTATTATTATTATTATTATTATTATTATTATTATTATTATTATTATTATTGTCATTATTTTCGTCAGTAGTCTGTTGTTGCATCTATTGCATCAAGTTTTGATTAAAGAAAATGTGTTGCAAAATTTCATATGAGTATTATATATTAGTTCTTATCAGTATAAAGAAGCAGAAGAGAGATTAAGCTAGTGCTAGAGTTCACCATGACAAGATCATTGTAATTGTGAATTGTAATTTAATTCTTATTTGTTTGTAGATCTTATGGTAGTGTGTATAAAGCTCTTCACAAGGAATCTGGTCAAGTTCTAGCAATTAAACAAGTTCCTATTGATACAGATCTTCAGGAAATAATTAAGGAGATATCTATTATGCAACAATGTGATTCTCTTCATGTTGTTAAGTATTATGGATCTTATTTCAAAGACTCTGATTTATGGGTAAGTGACAGATTATAATGTTGAGTAATTACTTTTAGTGTCATATTTGTTCTACACTTTCCTAATGTACATGTATAAATATTATGTTGTAAGTTTTATTATATGAGCTTTTAATTGAAATGAATTTCAATATTCAGAAGTAATGTCTTGAGTTGGCAGTAAATTTATTAAGATAACAGTTGTGTGCTTGTTAAACTTTTAGGAACTTATTTCTTAAAGTTTCTCCGTTTTTAGTGTTTTTGTCTTAATTTTGTACTTTTGTGTTTAAATTAACAAAATAATGGAAGTTTTTTTGAGTAAATCTTTGAGTAGGAATATTATTTTCCAAACCATTATTAGGAATTTAATTATTTTTATTTGTTATTGTTATTGTTTTATTTATTTTTAAAGAATTATTTACTCTGGTTTTGAAGCTATTACAAAACAGTATTAAATTTAAGTTAAATATACCTTTGCAGATTGTTATGGAGTATTGCGGTGCAGGGTCTGTTTCTGATATTATGAGACTCAGGAAGAAAACTCTAACTGAAGAAGAAATAGCAACTATTTTATATGACACATTACAGGGTCTAGAGTATCTTCATTTACGTAGAAAAATTCATAGGGATATTAAAGCCGGTAACATTCTTCTCAACACTCAGGGGCATGCCAAATTAGCAGACTTTGGAGTTGCAGGGCAGTTGTCAGTAAGTAGTAAAATATATTTACGTTTCAAAACTTTGTCAAGATATTTTATAACTGGTAGCTGTATATTAATTAAGAATGTTACAGGCTGAAACCAGATTTATTTTCAACTTATAAGAGAAGTAATTTTTTTTCTTCTTTCTAGGACACAATGGCAAAAAGAAACACAGTAATTGGAACGCCATTTTGGATGGCTCCTGAAGTTATACAAGAAATTGGATATGATTGTGTCGCGGACATTTGGAGCTTTAGGTACCATATATATATATATATATATATATATATATATATATATATCACTATATATATTATATATATTATATTATATATATATATATATATATATATTATATATAATATATATATATATATATATGGATAGGGTTTATGAAAAAATTAGAGTGGGGTGGCAGGGGAAGGTGTTAGAATCCGATGGAGAATGGAAGAGAGTGTAGGGTGCCTAGTTTTTCATATGCAGATGATTTGGTTTTTTGTGTGGCGAATCTTATGAGAGTTTGAGAGGATTGGTTGCGAGATTTGACAGGGTGTGTAAAAGGAGGAGTTTGAAAGTAAACATATAAAAGAGTAAGGTTATGGTTGCGAGTGAGGACAGCCCTCGGTGTGAAGTTATGTTGAATGGTGTCCAACTGGAACAAGTGTCTGAGTTTAAATACTTTAGGTTATATGTTGGATGAATAAGGAACGGATGATGCGAGTGTAGTAGGAAAGTTGTGAATGGCTAGGGTAGGTGGCTGCAATTAAATCATTGGTTGGAGTGTAAAGGGACTTAAAGTCTTGAGTGCACTAGGGTTCTTGATTGAGGGTATGTTGTTACCTGTGTTAATGTATAGTAGCTGAACTATGACTATGGTCTGGAATAAGTGGTATAGATCTAAAGTACAATGTGTTAAGATGGACAATCTTAGGGGCGTGTCAGGTGTGAGAAGAATTAATAAAATGAGGAATGAACATATTAAAGAGTTGTGTGGTGTGAAGAAAGAGGTAAATGAAAGTACGTTGAGATGGTTTGGTCATGTGGAAAGAATGGATGATAGTCAGTTGGTTAAACGGATATATAGTTGTGAGTGTGCTAGGAATCTACCGGCTGGGAGAACAGAGAAAAAGTGGTTTGCAGTCAGTAAGGAATACCTGGAAGGAAGGAATGTGAATTTTTGGCCTAGAGGAAAGAGACGAAAAAGGTCATATACGGATGAATGGCGAGCGTTTTGTGAGGGGAATATGGTTGATGGACACCTGGGTCAAGGGATAAACCCTACATTGACGAGATGACATATTGAGGGTCCGTCGCGGTTCCGTGAAGCGCTAGAGTGGATTTTTCTGACTGCGACAAGTTCTCACTAAAAGGCATAAAGGGGCGGTAAGGCTGGGCTTTCTTTATGGCCTGCGTTATATTCTTCTACTACTTTTCGGTTTCCGATGCCTGAGAATCCCCTTACCCCCGGTCAATGGGGAGAAAAGGTGTGTGTTGATGTGATGATTATATATACGGTATATATTTTATATATGATATATAATATTATATATATATAATAATATATATATATATATAATATATATATATATATATATATATATTATATATATATATATATATATATATATATATATATATATATATATATATATATATATATATGTGGGGAGGAGCTGAATATAGAGTGTTAAAAAATATTTCTAACTTGTAGCTTATATTTAAAAATTCAAATAAAATATTTATGCTTTAGCGGAAGGTTATATTAGGTTTTCTGATTTCCCTTTTTCCAAATCGCCAACAAATTTTGTTGTTTAATTTCAAATTTAGGGGCGTGTTAGGTGTGAAAAAAAATTGCTAAAATGAGGAATGAGCTTGTTGAGGAGCTGTGTGGTATGAAGAAAGGCGTGAATGAAAAAATAAATGAGGGTGTATTATGATGGTTTAGTCATATGGAAAGGATGGATTGATAATAGTTGGTTTGTTAAATGTATGTGTAGAGGTGATTGTGTTGGGAATTGACTGGTTGGGGGACCTAAGACAAAGTGAATTGAGTCAGTTTAAGTGTCTGAAGGAATGGAATGTGAATTTAGCAGAAGTGAGAAGAATGGTGCATAATAGAAGTGTGGGAGTGTGGTTGTGGACGTGGCCCAGGAGAATGAACCTTGACGCAGTTTTGTGAGGCCCTAGGGTGGATTTTTGGCCTTACGGGCTCGCACTTAAGAGTATGGGGGTCCTTTCAACATACATCACGTTCTTTTTAACTATTATTTCCGGTGTATGTAGTGCACCCCACCCCCAATCTAGGGATACACAGGCAGGATAGAGAAGAAGGAAGAAGTAGATTAAATTTAGTTTGTGAATCCATAAAGAGCATTTACTTGTGTGGAATAAATAGAATGTAACTTGTTAAGGTAAAAATTGTCATTAAAAGGTAATAGATGAATAATTATTTTGAAATTTGAAGATATTTAATAACATTTATTTTGTATGTTAGAATATGAAATTATACAATATTTTCGTTCATTTTTTTTAATACTTTTATCTGTTCATAAATATTTATATTGCTTATATTGTGAAAATATTAATGTGTAAAGAATGTTTGGCTTAAAAACACTTGTCATCGTCATTTTTTAATTTGCTTACAGACTAAATTTTGATTTTGTTTTTTTGTTGAAAAGAATGGTTTGCTTCCATTATTATTAGTAAAATAAAATTATTTTGAAATAAGTCAAATTTTTTCAAAACTAGGTATAACAGCACTAGAAATGGCTGAAGGTAAACCTCCGTATGGTGATATTCATCCAATGAGAGCAATATTTATGATACCAACTAAGCCGCCTCCTTCCTTTCGTGAACCAGATCAGTGGCAACCAGAATTTATTGATTTTGTGTCCAGGTTTGTTAATCATGTTTTTAAATCTTTAACTAACTACAAGGTTATTGTCGTAAGCAGATTGTAAATTCAAAATTGTGAAAAAGAATGTTAAAACTGAAGGAGAACTTTTACTACACTTAAGTTGGAAAGAAAATGTTACAGCATGAAATAAAATATATATTTTCGTAGTTCGAATGTTTTATCAGTATTGGTCTTTATCCTCATTAACTGGTGTTTTCGTAAATACTTATATATGTACCTAGTAGTTAGCATTCATACATCTGTTTTTCCTTATTCACCATTCCTGAAAAGCCAATCCTAAAGTTAGCTATGATTATAAAGTCCGAGTAAGCACAAGTTAACATCACCTTTCACCTTTTCATTTAATTTGTGACCATTGTTATATATATTGAATAAGGGTCATCGTATTTTCGTCCAATGTTGAATCTGAAAACTATAGGTTCTTAATAGTAATTGCACAAATAACCATATTAAGAATGGCGTAATTCAACTCTTTAATATAGAATGTGTCATCCAGATATATATATATTGCAGATCTATCAATTTGTTCATTTTTCTTGTAGGTGTCTAGTTAAGAGTCCAGAAGAGCGTGCAACAGCGTCCGAACTTTTGCAACATGATTTTATTCTTAGAGCACAGCCTGTTACTATTCTGAGGATTATGATTGATGAAGCAATGGAAATAAGAGAAAATATGAACACCAACAGACAATCTCATTTGAAAAATGTGAACGAATCTGTAAGTGTTATACATTATTAAATCTTATCTTACACCCAGAAATTATATATATATAAATATATATATATTATTATTATTATATATTATCTATTTATTATTTATATATATATATATATATAGTATATATATAATATATATTATATATATTATTATATATATATATATATATATATATATATAATATTATATTATATATATATATAATACTATATATTATATATATATATATATATTTATATATATATATATATATTATATAATATATCATATATAATATATATATTAATATATATATATATTATATATATATATATATTATATATATATACTATTTATATATATATATATATATTATATATATATATATATTAATTATTAATATATATAATATATATATTATATATAATATATATATATATATATATATATATATATATATATATATAATATATATTATGTATTATATATATATTACTACTATATTTTTTATTATTATTATTATTATTATTATTATTATTATTATTATTATTATTATTATTATTATTATTATTATTATATTATTATTATTATGCACAGATTATGGTGAGGTGCGCAGCATACACCTCAACAGAAAAGTAGTAGAAGAACATGACGCAAGTCTAAAAGAAATCCTGCCTTTACTATCTCCTTTATACTCTTTAAGTGAGAATTCGTCACAGTCAGAATATTTCACCCCAGAGGTTTCACGTGACTGAGACGGTCCCACATTGTAGTATCTCGTCTAAGTGGGGGTTCATTCCCTGGTCAAAGCCCACAACTATACCCCCTCACAGAACCCAGCCAGATTCCTCATCTTAAGGGTGGATTTTTTTTATTGTGACGAATTCTCACTGCGAGTATAAAAGGGATGGTAGAAGAGGGGGCTTTCTTTTCGACTGGCGTCATGCTCTTCTACTACTTTTCTCTTCCAGTGTATGCTATGCACCTCACCCCCAATCCGAGGATAGTAGAAAGCTGATGATTATATATATATATATATATATATATATTTATATATATAATATATATATATATTATATATATTATATATATATAAATATATATATATATATATATATATATATATATAATATATATATATTATATATATATGGAGTGGTGTCAATGTTGCTTCATTTTAAGGGAATTCCATGTCATAGACAAGTTTTTATGGAGACGTTATTAGATAATTGGGATTCTATTTTTATTTTCAGGTTTATTCGGTGATGGACTGCTTCATAAGTTCTTTCTTTTATTTTCTTATACTTTCCTCTAAATAAGCTACTATTACGAGGTTTCGAAGCATTTGGGTCGTGGGTTGCTTTAACTAAATTAGAAATTTATTTTTATTCATTAAAAGTTTTATATTTCATTATGTAATTAATTTTGATGAGTATTAAAGTATTTTTTTTTTTACCAAAACAAGCTATTTAATAATGATGCTTCCCAAGAAAAAGAATTGTATACATTTAAAACGTATATTTTCATAGACATCAATCGGTTTATTCTCCTAATTCTTAATTTTTGATGAAATATAGTATTTTCTGAAAGCGTTAATGCTTTATCAGCAAATTTTCATTTTATTTTCGAGCCATTAAGAATATAAAACTCAGATTATTAAAAAAAAAAGAACCAGTTGTAATGGTTATTTTATAACGAATTACTCTGAAGAATATATTATATAAGAAAAGAGATTTGTAGCTTAACCTAAATTAAAATATTAGGTTGCCAAAGATGAAAAAGTATTATCATAATTTATTAAAACAGCAACAGCAAAACTTGAAGCAAAATTTAAATCAGCAATTAAACCGCAACAATCAAGAAATAAACCAGCAAATTGATCCGCAAGATAATAATACTCTGTGCGATAATCAACAAAATTCTCTTAAATTACAAGAAATGCTTAATAACAAACTTAATCAAACTCATCATCAAAATAACATTACAAGTAACGATTTTAGTAATCAGATGCAGGTTAGTTGGCTTGTGTATTCGTGTGGCATCACATTTGTTACGCTAACCCCGGGTCCTGTTTTCTCAACATTCTTTTTACATTGTTATAAATTCTACCTTGCATGTTCACTTAATTGGTATTCTTGTTTCTATTGTGTGTGTGTGTTTTTTTTAATTTTTTTTTTGTTTTTTTTACTGCTTATACATAAGTTGCATTTGTGCCTGTCACTTTTTATTTTTAAATTTGAGGTAGTTTTGCAAAAATTTTATACTAAAGCACATCCAAAAGTTGTAAGAAAAATTGTCTTTATAAATTATCTGATTAGATAATGTATACAAAAGCAAATTTTTCATCGCAACCTTCCACAAATTTGATGTTTCATGACAGTTTTTAGTTTTCTAATCTTTGTGTTTTATATTAAAATTTCATAGAATTTGTTTCAATTTTGGAATTACATAACACTAGAGGTATAAAATCAGAACTAGAGAAGCCATACCTATCCTCTAGAAATAGATAATTATTTAGCAATTCAGGATTCTTTGTGATCATTTTATACCCACTGAAATTGAGTCATACAGTAAGGGAGATATTCAATTATTGATAAGGAAAATAGCAGGTATTATATGATCGAAGATCTTCCTTTATGGTGGGATGTCTTCTTTCTATGAGAAAGAAAAGAGAATATCATACCCAAACATTAGAACATTAGAAGTATGAAATATATTGAAGGGGTGTTAGTAAGTGGGCTATGGAGCCAGTGCAGAAAGTTTTTTTTTTGTTTTTTTGTTGGAGGGTTGAGACAACGGAGCAAAAAAAGGAAAAAAATTTTTATTATAAATATAAAGAAGTTAAAAGCCAGAGCTGAAGAAGATGGAGTATAATTTAAAAACGGTGGAGGTGGTAAAAAATTACCAGTTTTACAGCCCTGGTTAGTAATACTGGTTGATGGTGGTAGTGGATGTCTTAACAACGGAGAAGGCAAACTTGATACCAACAGAGATGAGAGACAGTAAAAGTAGCTGCAATGAAATTGATATTGAAGTTGTCTGAAAATTTCTGTATTTTGAAAACAGTCTTAGAATTTAAATTTTAAAAAAAAAATGTAATAAGGATCAGTCTTATTGAAGATGGTCAGCACTTCCAGACCCTTATAGAAAAAGGAGGGGAAATTTTATATCTTGAAATCTATTGAAACTGCATGCAATTCACAAGAGGTTCCCCTCCCTTTTGCAAAAAAAAATTCTTCAGTACAATTTTCACGATTTTTTTTATTTTTAGTTAAACTAGTTTTTTTTTTTTATTTTCCTTAAAGCTTATTTTTATGTTAAATCTTAGGGAAGTTTTGTATTCTAAGAAAATATTTAAATTGCTACTTCAGAGTTCATAATGTTTGAAACATTTTCTGAGACTACTTTAATTTGCACTAACTTTACCTTTTATTTAAGTTTATGAAGTAAAAGACTTTTTGTATTGTTGTTTTTCTTTGTATTATTTTTTTTTTTAGTTTTGTTTCATTTAAAACATGTGTTTGCTTTATGAAATGCTTTTATTTATTTATTTTTTTAATTTGTGTAGTTAAATGTTTGCTTATTATTATTTATAGATAATTTATAATTTAACACAT
The DNA here is from genome assembly GCA_015478945.1 of Trachelipus rathkii. Lineage (NCBI taxonomy): Eukaryota > Metazoa > Arthropoda > Malacostraca > Isopoda > Trachelipodidae > Trachelipus > Trachelipus rathkii. The sequence continues at coordinate 94,031 of JABUQX010000105.1, forward strand.
GACTACAAAATGTTTATTTGCGATGTTGTCGTACATTAATAAAAGAAATAACTAAATCCAAAAAAAAAAATACATGTAAATCACTTTGGTTACTTTTCAATAGTGTTCCTTCATCTCTCTTTATACTAATTGCATATGATATTTATGGTAAGTATTAATAATAAGTTTATTTATTTAGAATGTAGCTATTATCCAAGATGTATTAAAATTTATTACTACTGACACTACAGGATGATGACGATGTAGATAGTAGGACAATGGTACGATATAGTGGAAGTTCTGTCGACGAAACATTGAAACCTTCAATCGATGGAACTTTGATTAGCCCTGTTGATCAAGATGCCCTGATAGGACAGGGTACAATGGGTACTATTACGGGCGATTTGGGCACTATGGTAATTAACTCGGATACAGAGGAAGAGGATTCTACAATGAAAAGTAAGTTTAGTATTTAAACCAAAAACATTATATAAAATTGAAGAGTTTATTAGTGGTATGTAATTCAGTAAATATTTTAGCCTAATTCAGAAGTGAGCATAATACATTAAAATTAAATTTTCAGTACAACTATACTATTTACTGTTTTGGTATACAGGTTGATGCATTAGTAAATAACTGATTTTGAGTAGTGGATCTTCCAAATGAATCAGAATCTAGGAATATTAGAGAAGATTGGTTTCCTATAGAATTAATTATTATCGATCCTAAAAGCTCATTCAGAATATTTACTTTGTGTATAGCTTCAGTCATTCCTTTTTCCTTGTGAGAATGAAAGAAATGATCCTGACGAACATTTATAGTGTCACTTCACTCTTTCAAATGTTTTTAAATTTAATCTCTGCATAGTCCCTTTATTTTTATTCATATTACATTTCATTGGAAAGACACAGTATCGATAGCAAGCCAATTCTTAACTTGAAAGATTTTCAGACTTATAACAAAGGCTCCGAAGTATATTTTGTGTGAACTAGAGGGAATATGAGCACTTAGGTTATCATTACTTTTAAGATCTAGTGTGACATATTTGTTAAGTTTATAAGAGAAATATTTTTTTCATGGATGGTACTCTGCTCTTTGCAGTTATTTGATTTGGTCAATCTACTGCTTTTTTTTTTTTTTTTTTTTTTTTTTTTCGTGTAGATAATTTTTTCCACTTTCACCAAGGAACCTGGTGAAAATAGATTGTTATCCCATTATATATGGAACTTTGGTTCCAGAACCAAGTAGTGATTAACCAGATTGCAAACGGAGAAAATCCCCTTCATATAGGTTCATTTTCAAACTCTTTAGAAGCGTTTACAGAGATTTGCCATCATGTGAACTCTCAGTCTTAGGTCTTAAAGGCACTACAAAGATTGTGAAATTCTATTGTTTCTTATCCCACATGCGGAATAAGTGGTAGCATTGTCATAGGGAAATTATTGTGAAAATATTGTTATAATACCATACTTTCCTTCACTCATTGAGACTTTCAAACAATGGCAATTAGACTGGGGAACAAAAACTTGCTGAATCTTAGACCTGATCTTGCAGGAAAAACTTAACCCGTCATCAAAGCAGACGAAGATGTGACTCTTTCCCACCTACTTACAGGTTACTGAATTGACCCATTATTTTCTTAACCTGAAAGAGAACGTGTAATGATGTTATGAGTTTTTTTTATAAGACTAAAGTGATTCTTTTATTGATATATTTTACAGCACAGATATTCGTTTTATTCTCGACATTATAGAACTTGTCTATATCTCAGTTGAAAAGCAATACTTTTTAAATCATTTAAAAAGGGTTGAGAGGAATCTCCTTTCGAGCAAGCACAGGATGAATAAGTGAAAGAAAGATTGAAGTTAGTTGGCAGAGATGAAATAGTTTACCAAAGCAAGATGCAACCTTGGAAACATAGTTTTGAGTATCATAGGAGGGATATCATCGGGTCATAGACTTTCATAGCACTAGGCTTTTATTCTTTCTTTATCCCCCCCCCCTTCTCACCCCACTAGATGTGGGATAAGGGTGCGTAACATGCACGAAAAATAGTATAGCTAAAGAGAAGAGCATAACGTAAGTCGAAAGAAAAGCCCTTCCATACCCTTAAATGAGAGCTCGTCATATTTAAAAAAAAAAAAATCCACCTGAGGGTTTCACAAGATTGCGAAGGATCCTCATTGTGGTATCTCGTCCATGTGAGGTTCATCCTGCCATTCACTGCTATTATGCACCTTTCTTACATTCCTTTCCATCAGACATTCCTTTACTGACACCACTTTTTCTTTGGTCTCCCAGCCGATCGATTCCCAGCATACTCACCACTATACATCCACTTAATTAACCAACCGACTATTATCCATTCTTTCCATATAACCAAACCATCTTAATACACACACTCTTTTAATCTTATTTACGCCTTTCTTCACACCACTCCACTCCCTAATACATTCATTCCTCATTTTATCAATTAATTCTTCTCACACCTAAGATATCCATCTGAACAGATTGGACCTTAGATCTTTACCTCTTATTCTACACCAACATACTTCATGCTAAACCCTAGCACACTCAAGACTTAGTCCCCTTACATTCACCAAGGATTTAATTGCATCAAGCACCTTCCAACTATACCCAACTTTCCTACTACACTGCATCATCAGTTCCTTTTCATCCAACATGTATCCTAAATATTCAAACTCGAATACTTGTTCCAGTTGCCCACCATCCAACATAATTTCACAATGCGGACTCTCCTCATCCACTATTGCCACCTTACTCTTATCTACATTTACTTTCAAACCCCACTCCTTTTACATACCCTACTAAACCCCTCTAGCAATTCTCTCAATCTTCATCAGTTGCGCAACACAACCAAATTATCAGGGAACAATAAGCAGGGCACCTTACACTTTTTTCCATTCTCCATACCTCTAATTCTTTCATCACCTCATCCATATACAAATTAATAACCATGGATATAAATTACATCCCTTCCTCATCCACTATTAATATTAAATCATTCAATTTCCACTTCATTCATTCTTACACAAGATTCGCTATCGACATAGATACTTTTGATTCCATCCAGAAACCTACCACCAACACCATATATCACTAACACCACCTGCCACAAAACTTGGTTCTTTTCCGTTAAAGCCCCCACATCGATATATCGATTATTTCATTAAACTATCGATCCCTATTATTTTATTTAATAAATATAATAATTTTTTTTATAAAAATGTGAGGTTCATTTTCATTTATTTTTTTTTTCTTTTTATATTTTTATATTTTTAAATTTTTTTATTTTCAAAACAAATTTAATAAAATGAAATAATAATTATTTATGCATTCATTCTTTCATTGCTGGAGAGCCTACAATGATATTTCAAAAATCAAAAACATAGATTTTTCAACTTTAGGGTAAATCTGCAGAATATTTTGTAAATCCCAATAATGGTTTCAGTTATTATTCTTTAATTTTTGTTTAAGGTTAGGTTAGATTATGTTAGGTTAACTTACGTAACTAACCTAACCTAACCTAAATTTCAAATGTTGAAATTTAAGAAAAAACGTACTTTTAATAGTCCTAAAATTGTAATGTGAAAATTTAAGAAAAAAACGTAATTTTAGGAGTTCAAATTTTTTATTAAAACTGGTTTTCAACAATATTAAATTTATTTTCAAAATAAAAAAAAAAAAAATTAAAAATATAAAAATATAAAAAGACAAAAAAAGTAAATGAAAATGAACTTCACATTTTTTAAAAAAAATATTTGTTATTAATAATAATAATAGTCGATAGTTTTAATAAAATAATCGATATATCGATGTGGGGGCTTTAACGGAAAAGAACCCAAAACTTCGATATTAATCCTGGCATATGAAAGTCAATAAAACCTAAATACAATTTATTATTCTTCTCTCTCATTTTCTCAATCACTTGTTTCAATGGGAAAATTTTATCTAAACACCCTCTACCACTTCTGAAAGCATCTTGTTCTTCACCAATCAGCCCCTCATTCACTCGTTGAACTCTTTCAAACAAAATTCCCTACAACATTCGACAAACTAATTCCCTATAGTTCCGACAGTTCCCCTTACCCTTATATAAGAGTACTATGGCTGCTCTCCTCCAATCCTTCGGAACTATAGCCTCCACAGACGCTTTGTTACACAACTTCCATATCCAATCAATCACAATCTCACCTCCACCGTTGACCATTTCACCAATAATTCCATCTATATCTGCTGATTTACAATTCCTCAACTTTCTCACTCAACCTATTACACTCCAAACAACATTACTCATACCAAATACCTACTACTTCTTACACCATCAAACACACATTCACTATCACCACTTCATCACTGCCAATGTTATGCAGATTTTCGAAATGCTTCCTTCACTCTCCTCAAGTCCATCTCATCAATTACAAAAACACCATTCCTACTCATTATTCTATTAAAAATCCCCAAGCTCTCTTAACTTTTCGTACTTGCTTGCAAAACAACTTCCTACTCCCTTGTTGATTCCCATTCATCCTCCTTCCAAACTGTTCATTTATCTCCTATGTATGCAACTTTTAACAATCCTCTTTTCCTTCCTATATATTTCCTTACCCCTTTATTTCGAAACCTCGTCATTTTCTTTTAGTACATTCAACCATGGATCTTAATTACTCTTTACCACTTGCATCACCTCTATATTCCACCATTCACATTCTTACTTCAGCAGCATCCCCACATACTTCACTTGCATTACTGCTTCCTTCATTTATGTCCAGGTTTGCTCAGTTTTGCCCATAGATACAAGATCGTTTACGGTATCTCGACCAGATCCGAGGCATGAATGAACTGTCCTAAGGGGAAAAGAAGTGGTAGCATGACCCCATTCCAACTTCCACCCTACTTTTAATTGCCTTTTACGATATGCGTAACGTACGTTATGTGCATTCGTTTATCCACATCTAGGGTGATAATTTTATTATATATATAATATATATATATATATATATATATATATATATATATATATTATATATAATATATATATATATATATATATATATATATATATATATATATATATATATATATATATATATATATTACGGTGTATTTTTTAATTACTCAACGTAATTTCATGAGCAGGACACGACACAGCCCCTGGCGAGCCGAGCAAGAAATATAGACCATTGTTTCTGGACCATTTTGATAAAAAGGAGCAAGAAAAAAAGGTTTGCTTTATTATTATTATTATTATTATTATTATTATTATTATTATTAGCAGCTAAATATCTAAGATGAAATTTAGACCTAATTACCCAAAATATGAGAATTAGAATTTGTCAGTAATTAAATACCTTTTACTTTATGAAGACGTCAAAAGAGGAATAGTCTATTTTACTAAATTAACCGTATTTAATATAACCATAAATAGCACTACATTTATTTATTTATCCACACAGTCACATTCTGAGCAGTTATTAATTCAATGGTACTATAATGATTGAGTTAAATGTCCATTTTTATTAAGATTAATATCTAATTAATTTAACTGAATGAAATGATGAACGAACAAACTAAAGCCGTGGGCACACTTTAGCATATATATTACAACTTACAAGTTCCTATAAAAAGAAAAATATATATGTTATACTATTTTATAGATAGATTAAACCACTACATTTACTAGTTCAAGCAATCTCTATTGCCTGAACCCTCTCACTTAGCTTTAACGTTTCCTTTTCTTTGATCCAATTGTCAATTCATAGCACCTTCACCTGAAATTGAAGAGAACGTGAGATCAATTTAATAAATTATTATTGTTGCTGTTAATTTATTATTGTTATTTATTTTTATTATTAATAATTTTGATCTGCCTTCAATAGTTATCAATAGTTGGGGTAGTAGTACTTAGTTATTTTTGTTATTTAAAGCTGCACATACCATAGAGAATTGGTTTAATTAAATGGCAATTTTATTTATTTTTAAAATATACATTTTAATTATTATTCTTCAACAGGCAAGAAGTAAAGGATCGAATGATAACTCTCCTGTCGATGCTCCAAAAATCCAGCCTTATATAGGAACTGGTAGACCTGTGGCTTCCCTATCTTCTCCTTCACACGCAAAGATGCCTGTTACGCCTTTATCAACAATTAACCTTACCACTGGTACTAGCACAGTTCCTCAAGATGAAACCTTATTAATGGTAAATAGAAATTATAAGTCTTCAATAGTAGTTGTATTTTTATAAACCTTTGGATGATAGGATGTTACTCTTCAGTAATTTCATGGAATGGCGAAATTACAACTTGAGGGTTAGCGTATATGCTTGAGTAGCGTTTACATTAGAGAATCACGCTTGTGTGATAAAGGTCTTGAGGTTGATTTCTAGATAGAAAGTTTTTAGAAGTTTTCATCCTCAATTGAAGCATATATATATATATATATATATATATATATATATATATATATATATATAATAGATAAATATAAACACAAATATATATATATATATATATATATTTATATACATAAATATATATATATATATATATATATATATATATATATATATATATATATATATATATATATATTTAAATTATTATCCCTAAATACATATAAAAAAAGTGTGATTTCTACAGCATTACTTTAAATATATATATATATATATATATATATATATATATATATATATATATATATATATATATATATATATATATATATATATATATATATATATATATATATATATATATATATATATATATGACTAAATTAATCCAAGTCAAACTATTTTCTTTTCCTCTTGACACAAAATAAAGTAATGATATGTTCCTTTGTACTATATTCATTATGTTTAAATGTCAACAAAAGAGAAACTAAATATCATCCAGTCATTTAATAAAAGAAATATTTATAGCTATAGTATGAAAGCTGTGGGTAGATATCTATTAATATCCATAAAGATATAAGATTTACAATTAGTAACTAAAATATTAATAAGTCCTAAAAACTACACTACCAGCTCATGTAATAGTTATTGCATGAGATTTTACTATAATAATCCTAGAAGACGTTCTTTGTAACACAAAAGCTCCATCAACCGAAAAGACATAAAAGATTATTTATTCATATATATGGATATATATATATATATATATATATATATATATATATATATATAACGTTGGCTTAGCACCGTAGTTTCTGTACTGCATCACACCTCACCCGGTGCGTCGGCCGAAATCCATATATATATAAAAATATATATATAAATATATATATATATATATATATATATATATATATATATATATATATATATATATATATATATATATATATATATATATATATATATATATATATATATATATATTTCTTTCTTTCTTTCTTTTCATTTCTCTTTTCCGGGTAAGGTGCTGTACAAGCATCGGAAAAGAAAAGCAGTAGGAGAACATGACAAAACGTCGAAAAGAAAGCCCAGCCTTACCGCCCCCTCTGTACCATTAATTAGTGAGAGTCACAGACAGAAAATCCACCCTAGAGCATCATGGGACCGCGACGGACCCTCACTATGGTAAATCGTCAATGTAAGGGTTCATCCCCTGGCCCAGGTGGGCCACAACCATGCCCCCATACAAAACCCCGCCATTCTCTCCTATCATGCACCTTTATATATATCTCGCCTCTGCCAAATCACATTTCTCTCCTTTTTCAGACATTCTTTCACTGACTCGATCCACTTTCTCTCTTTGGTCTCACAGCCGGTCGGTTCCCAAATACATTCTCCACTATACATCCGCTTAACTAAACCATTCATCCTTTCCACATGACCAAACCATCTCAACATATACTTTCATTTATTCTCTCATTTACCCCTTTCTTCACAATTCACAACTCTCTAACACACCACTCTCACTTTATTAATTCTTTTCACCTAGCATGCTCCCTAAGATTGTCCATCTTGAAACACATTGAACTTTTAGATCTATACTCTTATTCCAGAACCCCACAGCGTCTCATAAGCAGACAACACCACAGCTAAATAAAAACATACCCCTCATGTAAGACTCTAGCGCAATCCCCAAGACTTAGTCCTTTACATTCACCAACGATTTAATCTGCATCATCCGTTGCCACCTTCCTGCCATTCTACAACTTTCCTACTACACTCTGCATCATCCGTTCCCCTTCATCCAACACATACCCTATGATATTTAAACTCAGATACTGGCTCCAGCTGCTCATCATCTAACATAACTCACACTGAGGACTGTCCTCACTACAACCATAACCTTACTCTTATCACGTTTACTTTCACAGACCTCCTTTTACATACCCTGCCAAATCTCCACCAATCCTCTCAAATTCTCTTCAGACTCGCACAGAACCAAATCATCCGCACAGTAGGTAGGGCACCCTCCACTCCCTCTCCATTCTCCATTGAGTGGCAATGAAAAACGCGAAAGCGTTTAATGATAAATGTTGAAAACGGTTTTAAACACCCAAATCGAGACCGAACGAAGTACACCG
>JABUQX010000106.1:0-10000 GCA_015478945.1 Trachelipus rathkii
TAGGAATCCTTCTTGACTGCCTACCTAAGCAGCCTTCTTACTGCTAACTAGGCAGCTTCTTGACTGCCTACCTAGGCAGCCTTCTTGACTGCCTACCTAGGCAGCCTTCTTGACTGCCTACCTAGGCAGTCTTCTTAACTGCCTACCTAGGCAGCCTTCTTACTGCCTACCTAAGCAGCCTTCTTGAATGCCTACCTAGGCAGCTCTTCTTAACTGCCTACCTAGGCAGCCTTCTTGACTGCCTACCTAATCAGCCTTCTTAACTGCCTACCTAGGCAGCCTTCTTGACTGCCTACCTAGGCAGTCTTCTTAACTGCCTACCTAGGCAGCCTTCTTGACTGCCTACCTAGGCAGCCTTCTTGACTGCCTACCTAGGCAGCCTTCTTGACTGCCTACCTTGGCAGCCTTCTTGACTGCTTACCTAGGCAGCCTTCTTGACTGCCTACCTAGGCAGCCTTCTTTACTGCCTACCTAGGCAGTCTTCTTAACTGCCTACCTAGGCAGCCTTCTTGACTGCCTACCAAATCAGCCTTCTTAACTGCCTACCTGGGCAGTCTTCTTAACTGCCTAACTAGGCAGCCTTCTCTACTGCCTACCTAGGCAGCCTTCTTGACAGCCTACCTAGGCAGCCTTCTTGACTGCCTACCTAGGCAGTCTTCTTGACTGCCTACCTAGGCAGCCTTCTTGACTGCCTACCTAGGCAGCCTTCTTGACTGCCTACGTAGGCAGCCTTCTTGACAGAATACCTAGGCAGCCTTCTTAACTGCCTACCTAGGCAGCCTTCTTAACTGCCTACCTAGGCAGCCTTCTTGACTGCCTACCTAGGCAAGTCCTTCTTAACTGCCTACCTAGGCAGCCTCTTGACTGCCTACCTAGGCACCTTCTTAACTGCCTACCTAAGCAGCCTTCTTGACTGCCTACCTAGACAGCCTTCTTTACTGCCTACCTAGGCAGCCTTCTTGACTGCCTACCTAGACAGTCTTCTTAACTGCCTACCTAGGCAGCCTTCTTGACTGCCTACCTAGGCAGTCTTCTTAACTGCCTACCTAGGCAGCCTTCTTAACTGCCTACCTAGGCCGCCTTCTTGACTGCCTACCTAGGCAGTCTTCTTAACTGCCTACCTAGGCAGCCTTCTTGACTGCCTGCCTAGGCAGCCTTCTTGACTGCCTACCTAGGCAGCCTTCTTGACTGCCTACCAAATCAGCCTTCTTAACTGCCTACCTAGGCAGTCTTCTTAACTGCCTACCTAGGCCGCCTTCTTGACTGCCTACCTTGGAAGCCTTCTTGACTGCTTACCTAGGCAGCCTTTTTGACTGCCTACCTAGGCAGCCTTCTTTACTGCCTACCTAGGCAGTCTTCTTAACTGCCTACCTAGGCAGCCTTCTTGACTGCCTACCAAATCAGCCTTCTTAACTGCCTACCTAGGCAGTCTTCTTAACTGCCTACCTAGGCAGCCTTCTTGACTGCCTACCTAAGCAGCCTTCTTAACTGCCTACCTAGGCAGCCTTCTTGACTGCCTACCTAGGCAGTCTTCTTAACTGCCTACCTAGGCAGCCTTCTTGACTGCCTACCTAGGCAGCCTTCTTGACTGCCTACCTAGGCAGCCTTCTTGACTGCCTACCTTGGCAGCCTTCTTGACTGCTTACCTAGGCAGCCTTCTTGACTGCCTACCTAGGCAGCCTTCTTGACTGCCTACCTAGGCAGTCTTCTTAACTGCCTACCTAGGCAGCATTCTTGACTGCCTACCAAATCAGCCTTCTTAACTGCCTACCTAGGCACCCTTCTTGACTGCCTACCTAGGCAGTCGTTTTAACTGCCTACCTAGGCAGCCTTCTTGACTGCCTACCTAGGCAGCCTTCTTGACTGCCTACCTAGGCAGCCTTCTTGACTTCCTACCTAAGCAGCCTTCTTAACTGCCTACCTATTCAGCCTTCTTGACTGCCTACCTAGGCAGCCTTCTTAACTGCCTACCTAGGCAGCCTTCTTAACTGCCTACCTAGGCAGCCTTCTTACTGCCTACCTAGGCAGCCTTCTTGACTGCCTACCTAGGCAGCCTTCTTGACTGCCTACCTAGGCAGCCTTCTTGACTGCCTACCTAGGCAGTCTTCTTAACTGCCTACCTAGGCAGCCTTCTTGACTGCCTACCTAGGCAGCCTTCTTAACTGCCTACCTAGGCAGCCTTCTTGACTGCCTACCTAGGCAGCCTTCTTGACTGCCTACCTAGGCAGTCTTCTTAACTGCCTACCTAATCAGCCTTCTTAACTGCCTACCTAGGCAGCCTTCTTGACTGCCTACCTAGGCAGTCTTCTTAACTGCCTACCTAGGCAGCTTTCTTGACTGCCTACCTAGGCAGCCTTCTTAACTGCCTACCTAGGCAGCCTTCTCTACTGCCTACCTAGGCAGCCTTCTTGACTGCCTACCTAGGCAGCCTTCTTGACTGCCTACCTAGGCAGTCTTCTTAACTGCCTACCTAGGCAGATTTCTTGACTGCCTACCAAATCAGCCTTCCTAACTGCCTACCTAGGCAGCCTTCTTGACTGCCTACCTAGGCAGTCTTCTTAACTGCCTACCTAAGCAGCTTTCTTGACTGCCTACCTAGGCAGCCTTCTTGACTGCCTACCTAGGCAGCCTTCTTGACTGCTTGCCTAGGCAGCCTTCTTGACTGCCTACCTAGGCAGCCTTCTTGACTGCGTGCCTAGGCAGCCTTCTTAACTGCCTACCTAGGCAGCCTTCTTGACTGCCTCTAGGCAGCCTTCTTAACTGCCTACCTAGGCAGCCTATTCTTTGACTTGCCTACCTAAGGCAGCCTCTTGCGGCCTACTTTTAGGTAGGCCATTCCTTGACTGCCTACTAGGCAGTCCTTCTTAACAGCCTACTAATGCAGAATTCTTTGACTGCCTACCAAATCAGCCTTCCTAACTGCCTACCTAGGCAGCCTTCTTGACTGCCTACCTAGGCAGTCTTCTTAACTGCCTACCTAAGCAGCCTTCTTGACTGCCTACCTAGGCAGCCTTCTTGACTGCCTACCTAGGCAGCGCATTCTTCGACTGCTTGCGTAGGCAAGCCTCTTGACTGACTACCTAGGCAGCCTTCCTTTACTGCCTGCCTAGGCAGCCTTCTTGACTGCCTACCTAGGCAGCCTCTTGACTGCCTACCTAGGCAGCCTTCTTGACTGCCTACCTAGGCAGCCTTCTTGACTGCCTACCTAGGCAGCCTTCTTGACTGCCTACCTAGGCAGCCTTCTTGACTGCCTTCCTAGGCAGTCTTTTTAACTGCCTACCTAGGCAGCCTTCTTGACTGCCTACCTAGGCAGCCTTCTTAACTGCCTACCTAGGCAGCCTTCTTGACTGCCTACCTAATCAGCCTTCTTAACTGCCTACCTAGGCAACCTTCTTGACTGCCTACCTAGGCAGTCTTCTTAATTGCCTAACACTTGGCAGCCTTCTTGTTGCCTTACGTTTGGCAAGCTTCTTAACATGCCTACCTAGGGCAGCTTCTTGACTGGCCTACCTAGGCAGCCTTCTTGGACTGCCTACCTAGGCAGTTTTCTTCTAAACTGCCTACCTAGGCAGCCTTCCTTGACTGCCTACCTAGGCCACCTTCTTGAACTGCCTACCTAGGCAGCCTCTTGACTGCCTACCTAATTGCCAGCCTTCTAACTGCCTTACCTAGGCAGCCTTTCTTGACTGCCTACCTAGGCAGTCTTCTTAACTGCCTACCTAGGCAGCCTTCTTGACTGCCTACCTAGGCAGCCTTCTTGACTGCCTGCATAGGCAGCCTTTTTGACTGCCTACCTAATCAACCTTCTTAACTGCCTACCTAGGCAGCCTTCTTGACTGCCTACCTAGGCATCCTTCTTAACTGCCTACCTAGGCAGCCTTCTTGACTGCCTACCTAGGCAGCCTTCTTAACTGCCTACCTAGACAGCCTTTTTGACAGCCTACCTAGGCAGTCTTCTTAACTGCCTACCTAGACAGTCTTTTTTGACTGCCTACCTAGGCAGCCTTCTTAACTGCCTACCTAGGCAGCCTTCTTGACTGCCTACCTAGGCAGTCTTCTAACTGCCTACCTAGGCCAGCCTTCTTTACTGCCTACCTAGGCAGCCTTCTGACTGCCTACCTAGGCAGCCTTCTTGACTGCCTACCTAGGCAGTCTTCTTAACTGCCTACCTAATCAGCCTTCTTAACTTCCTACCTAGGCAGCCTTCTTGACTGCCTACCTAGGCAGTCTTCTTAACTGCCTACCTAGGCAGCCTTCTTGACTGCCTACCTAAGCAGCCTTCTTAACTGCCTACCTAGGCAGCCTTCTTGACTGCCTACCTAGGCAGTCTTCTTAACTGCCTACCTAGGCAGCCTTCTTGACTGCCTACTTAGGCAGTCTTCTTAACTGCCAACCTAGGCAGCCTTCTTGACTGCCTACCTAGGCAGCCTTCTTGACTGCCTACCTAGGCAGCCTTCTTTACTGCCTACCTTGGCAGCCTTCTTGACTGCTTACCTAGGCAGCCTTCTTGACTACCTACCTAGGCAGCCTCCTTGACTGCCTACCTAGGCAGTCTTCTTAACTGCCTACCTAGGCAGCCTTCTTGACTGTCTACCAAATCAGCCTTCTTAACTGCCTACCTAGGCAGCCTTCTTGACTACCTACTTAGGCAGTCATCTTAACTGCATACCTAAGCAGCCTTCTTGACTGCCTACCTTGGCAGCCTTCTTGACTGCCTACCTAGGCAGCCTTCTTGACTGCCTGCCTAGGCAGCCTTTTTGACTGCCTACCTAGGCAGCTTTCTTAACTGCCTACCTAGGCAGCCTTCTTGACTGCCTACCTAGGCAGCCTTCTTGACTGCCTACCTAGGCAGCCTTCTTGACTGCCTACCTAGGCAGTCTTCTTAACTGCCTACCTAATCAGCCTTCTTAACTGCCTACCTAGGCAGCCTTCTTGACTGATTACCTAGGCAGCCTTCTTGACTGCCTACCTAGGCAGTCTTCTTACCTGCCTACCTAGGCAGCCTTCTTGACTGCCTACCTAATCAGCCTTCTTAACTGTCTACCTAGGCAGCCTTCTTGACTGCCTACCTAGGCAGCCTTCTTTACTGCCTACCTAGGCAGCCTTCTTGACTGCCTACCTAGGCAGCCTTCTTGACTGCCTACCTAGGCAGCCTTCTAGGCAGTCTTCTTAGTTGCCTACCTTGGCAGCCTTCTTGACTGCCTGCCTAGGCAGCTTCTTGACTGCCTGCCTAGGCAGCCTTCTTGACTGCCTACCTAGGCAGCCTTCTTGACTGCCTACCTAGGCAGCCTTCTTGACTGCCTACCTAGGCAGTCTTCTTAACTGCCTACCTAGGCAGCCTTCTTGACTGCCTACCTAGGCAGCCTTCTTAACTGCCTACCTAGGCAGCCTTCTTGACTGCCTACCTAGGCAGCCTTCTTAACTGCCTACCTAGGCAGCCTTCTCTACTGCCTACCTAGGCAGCCTTCTTGACTGCCTACCTAGGCAGTCTTCTTAACTGCCTACCTAATAAGCCTTCTTGACTGCCTACCTAGGCAGCCTTCTTAACTGCCTACCTAGGCAGCCTTCTTAACTGCCTACCTAGGCAGCCTTCTTGACTGCCTACCTAATCAGCCTTCTTAACTGCCTACCTAGGCAGCCTTCTTGACTGCCTACCTAGGCAGCCTTCTTAACTGCCTACCTAGGCAGCCTTCTTGACTGCCTACCTAGGCAGTCTTCTTAACTGCCTACCTAGGCAGCCTTCTCTACTGACTACCTCGGCAGCCTTCTTGACTGCCTACCTAGGCAGCCTTCTTGACTGCCTACCTAGGCAGTCTTCTTAACTGCCTACCTAGGCAGCCTTCTTGACTGCCTACCTAATCAGCCTTCTTAACTGCCTACCTAGGCAGCCTTCTTGACTGCCTACCTAGGCAGCCTTCTTAACTGCCTACCTAGGCAGCCTTCTTGACTGCCTACCTAGGCAGCCTTCTTGACTGCCTACCTAGGCAGCCTTCTTGACTGCCTACCTAGGCAGCCTTCTTAATTGCCTACCTTGGCAGCCTTCTTGACTGCCTGCCTAGGCAGCTTCTTGACTGCCTGCCTAGGCAGCCTTCTTGACTGCCTACCTAGGCAGCCTTCTTGATTGCCTACCTAGGCAGCCTTCTTGACTGCCTACCAAGCAGTCTTCTTAACTGCCTACCTAGGCAGCCTTCTTGACAGCCTACCTAGGCAGTCTTTCTTAAACTGCCTACCTAGGCAAGCCTTCTCTACTGGCCTACCTAGGCTAGCCTTCTTGACAGTCTACCTCGGGCAGCCTTCTTGACTGCCTTCCTAGGCAGCTTCTTAACTGCCTACCTAGGCAGCCTTTGTGACTGGCCTACCTAGGCAGCTTTCTTGACTGCCTAACTAGGCAGTCTCTTAACTTCCTACCTAGACACCCTCTTGACGGCCTACCTAGGTAGCCTTCTTGACTGCCTACGTAGGCAGCCTTCTTGACAGCCTACCTAGGCAGCCTTCTTGACTGCCTAACTAGGCAGCCTTCTTAATTGCCTACCTTGGCAGCCTTCTTGACTGCCTGCCTAGGCAGCCTTCTTGACTGCCTACCTAGGCAGCCTTCTTGACTGCCTACCTAGGCAGCCCTCTTGACTGCCTACCTTGGCAGATTTCTTGACTGCCTTAACCTAGGCAGTCTTCTTAACTGCCTACCTAGGCAGCCTTTTTGACTGCCTACCTAGGCAGCCTTCTTAACTGCCTACCTAGGCAGCCTTCTTAACTGCCTACCTAGGCAGCCTTCTTAACTGCCTACCTAGGCAGCCTTCTTGACTGCCTACCTAGGCAGTCTTCTTAACTGCCTACCTAGGCAGCCTTCTTGACTGCCTACCTAGGCAGCCTTCTTGACTGCCTACCTAGGCAGCCTTCTTGACTGCCTACCTAGGAAGCCTTCTTGACTGCCTACCTAGGCAGCCTTGTTGACTGCCTACCTAGACAGTCTTCTTAACTGCCATACCTAGGCAGGCACCCTGACTCAATTCTAAGAATTTACCTTCTAACTGCCTACCTAAGAGTCTTTTTCTGCCTACCTAGGCAGCCTTCTTGACTGCCTACCTAGGCAGTCTTCTTAACTGCCTACCTAGGCAGCCTTCTTGACTGCCTACCTAGGCAGCCTTCTTAAGACTGCCTCCTAGGCAACCCTAACTTTTTAGAGTATACAAGCCTTCTTTTACTGCCTACCTAGGCAGTCTTCTTAACTGCCTACCTAATCAGCCTTCTTAACTGCCTACCTAGGCAGCCTTCTTGAATGCCTACCTAGGCAGTCTTCTTAACTGCCTACCTAGGCAGCCTTCTTGCCTAGGTAGGCAGTCAAGAAAGCTGCCTAGGTAGGCAGTCAAGAAGGCTGCCTGGGCAGGCAGTCAAGAAGGCTGCCAAGGTAGGCAATTAAGAAGGCTGCCTAGTTAGGCAGTCAAGAAGGCTGCCTAGGTAGGCTGTCAAGAAGGCTGCCTACGTAGGCAGTCAAGAAGGCTGCCTAGGTAGGCAGTCAAGAAGGCTGCCTAGGTAGGCAGTTAAGAAGACTGCCTAGGTAGGCAGTCAAGAAAGCTGCCTAGGTAGGCAGTCAAGAAGGCTGCCTAGGTAGGCAGTTAAGAAGACTGCCTAGGTAGGCAGTCAAGAAGGCTGCCTAGGTAGGCTGTCAAGAAGGCTGCCTAGGTAGGCAGTAGAGAAGGCTGCCTAGGTAGGCAGTTAAGAAGACTGCCTAGGTAGGCAGTTAAGAAGGCTGATTTGGTAGGCTGATTTGGTAGGCAGTCAAGAAGGCTGCCTAGGTAGGCAGTCAAGAAGGCTGCCTAGGTAGGCAGTCAAGAAGGCTGCCTAGGTAGGCAGTCAAGAAGGCTGCCTAGGTAAGCAGTCAAGAAGGCTGCCAAGGTAGGCAGTCAAGAAGGCTGCCTAGGTAGGCAGTCAAGAAGGCTTGGCTAGGTAGGGCAGTCACAGAAAGGCTGCCTAAGGCAGGCAGTCAGAAAGGCTGCCTAGGTAGGCAGTTAAGAAGACTGCCTAGGTAGGCAGTCAAGAAGGCGGCCTAGGTAGGCAGTTAAGAAGGCTGCTTAGTAGGCAGTTAAGAAACCTGCCTAAGGTAAGGCAGTCAAGAAGGCGCCTAGGTAGGCGTTTAAAGAAGATTGTCTGGTAGGCATTCAGAAAGGCTGCCTAGGTAGGCAGTCTCAAGAAGGCTGCTAGGTAGGCAGTCAAAAGCTGCTTAGGTAGGCAGTTTTAAGAAGGCTGCCTAGGTAGGCAAGTCAAGATATCTGCCTTGGTAGCAGTTAAGAAGACTGCTAGGTAGGCAGTCAAGAAGGCTGCCTAGGTAGGCAGTTAAGAAGGCTGCCTAGGTAGGCAGTTAAGAAGGCTGCCTAGGTAGGCAGTTAAGAAGGCTGCCCTAGGTAGGCAGTCAAGAAGGCTGCCTAGGTAGGCAGTTAAGAAGACTGCCTAGGTAGGCAGTCAAGAAAGCTGCCTAGGTAGGCAGTCAAGAAGGCTGCCTAGGTAGGCAGTCAAGAAGGCTGCCTAGGTAGGCAGTCAAGAAGGCTGCCTGGGCAGGCAGTCAAGAAGGCTGCCAAGGTAGGCAATTAGGAAGGCTGCCTAGGTAGGCAGTCAAGAAAGCTGCCTAGGTAGGCAGTCAAGAAGGCTGCCTAGATAGGCAGTTAAGAAGACTGCCTAGGTAGGCAGTCAAGAAGGCTGCCTAGGTAGGCTGTCAAGAAGGCTGCCTAGGTAGGCAGTAGAGAAGGCTGCCTAGTTAGGCAGTTAAGAAGACTGCCTAGGTAGGCAGTTAAGAAGGCTGATTTGGTAGGCAGTCAAGAAGGCTGCCTAGGTAGGCAGTTAAGAAGACTGCCTAGGTAGGCAGTAAAGAAGGCTGCCTAGGTAGGCAGTCAAGAAGGCTGCCTAGGTAAGCAGTCAAGAAGGCTGCCAAGGTAGGCAGTCAAGAAGGCTGCCTAGGTAGGCAGTCAAGAAGGCTGCCTAGGTAGGCAGTCAAGAAGGCTGCCTAGGTAGGCAGTTAAGAAGGCTGCTTAGGTAGACTAAAGAATGTCCCACGGGTAAACAAAAACGATGGAAAGAGTCGGGGTTTCCCGGCCTACTGTCGGCTCGAACCCCCTAAAAAGGAAAATAAAAAGAAAAATTAACATTTTCTCCAGAGCAGAATAAAAACTATTTGGCAACTCTTCCTTTCGCACTAAAGCAGAAATGGAAGGTTGATGAGACTGCAAGGTTGTTGAGAGCGTACTTTGCCAGACCAAAGATTATACTAATATTTAAGATGTTATTAATAAATATTAGAATAAAATAAATTTTTTTTAAGTTTCATCGATGAAATTGCTTGCTAAAATAAAAAATGATATTTATTTTCCTGTAGCTATTATAATTTTTTAGTTACATGCATGATGCTTTCGGGAGGCTGGCCATAATGTATTTATTATTTTCAGTGATAAAACGTTGTTTTTAATGATGTTAAATATGAGAAGTTAAATAAGTTTATATATATATATATATATATATATATATATATATATATATATATTATATATATATATTTATATATATAATATATATATATATATATATATATATATATATATATATATATATATATATATATATATATATATATATATATATATATATATTATATATATATATATATATAATATATATATATATATATATATATATATATATATATATATATATATATATATATATCGAGGACATTGAATTCTTCTAATGATTTGAGAATTTAGATATTTTGTCGTAATCATAAAGCGGCGATTTGTACATCTTTTGCATTCACAATTCCGACAGACTTATGACTCCCAAGCAAGTTCAGGCCAGAGGGTAATAATTGGTACGGATGTGTTCACAAAAACTTTTATTGGTAAATGCTAATGACATCGTCCTGAAAACATATATAAAACAATACTATATTTACAATTCTAAAATCTAATAAATAGCATAAAATAATAAACATATAAAAACACAATAAAATAATCAT